>JAZAVI010000932.1:0-39117 GCA_036326025.1 Chrosomus eos
GGAAGTTGGAGTAACTTTGCTGTACATGCTCAGATCTCCGCCAAATTTTGCACGCTTGACAAGACTCCCGCCCTGAACACATGTACATGACGACATTCACCCCCAATCATAGCGCCACCTGCTGGCAACAGGAAGTGACATTTACCGAAGCAGCCCCTGCCGCACGTTTGACCTACATGTACGAAATTTCTGTGGCACATCAACCATGTCCAGACGCACAAAAAAGCCTCTTGGAGCGATGCCCTAAACCCAACAGGAAGTCGGCCATTTTGTATTTGTCAAATTTTGGCTGATTTACACACTCCGTACTTTAACGAACTCATCCTAGGGATTTAGTCCGATCGACTTGAAATTTCTGATGTGCCTTCTAAAGGCATTGACGATGAAAAGTTGTGCTATCTGCGAGTTTTCGTCAATCGGTGTGTCCGTGGCATGGCATCAAAGATCAACTCATCGCCATGACACAGGAAGTGGTTGTAACTTCAGTGTACATGCTCACAGCTGCACCAAACTTTACATGTAGGATAAGAGTCCCGCCCTGAACTCATGTACATGCCCACATTCACCCACAGTCATAGCGCCACCTGCTGGCAACAGGAAGTGACGTATAACACCTTCATGCAGTGTCTGAAAAGCGTAACAAATTCACAGCCGCACTGGCAGAGCTCCAGAATATGCAACAGAATATGCGGCCGCATCATCTCCCCGACGCGCTACATGTGCGAGGGCCCGCCCATCGCTGCTTGCAGCTTTAATTTTACTTACATTTACTCAGTTCATACAGTCTATGTAATTGAATTCACTGCTTTAAATTTTTATTTAATTTTTTATGTTTAAGTGTAAAAATGTTTCACCAACAAAAATTGAGTAAATCATAGTAAAAGCTTTTAGAGTGTATGTTCTGCTGAACCTATGCTGAAAAACATGCATATAGACCTGCTAAACTAGTTAAGCTAATGAATGACCAGCAAACAGTTAAAAGATGTATGGTTTTGGACACGTTCGTGTTTGTTTTAGCATGGCTGTACTGTCCAGTGTGTTTACCTGCAACAATAGTATGCAAACCAACTCAATCATATCTTTTTAGCAGGGATACTAAAGTGTCTTCATTTAGCTATGCTATCCTCGCAAACATAAGCCTAATTAATATCAACCACTATCATGTCTGAAACCAGCCTAAACTAATATTGAAACTTTATGACGTGATTACATTGATTTAGACCACCAAATAATCTCTAGAGTTCCCACTCACTCTGAACCAGTGTTAGCCGCTATGCTAACTTCTGAGTTAACCCAATTCTCCAGTTGAAGGCGGTTTTGACGGATGTTTCTCATCATTAGTGTCCTCTCATGGGGCCGGATAAATCGCAGGCATTATGAAATCCATGCAGAGAGTGAACCTAATCAGAATGTTTTTCAGATTTAATTTCATGAGGTAAAATATTATTCTCCATTTGTGTCTCATTTTGTCATATTAAGCAGGCGCGATAGCTAAAACAGATTGACTTCAATTAGAGGGACGGGATACAAATGTTCAGCAAAACGGTTAATAGAAGAACAAAATGTATTAGGGATCATTATGACATAAATATGCCACCTCTTCAAAGTCTTTTGTCTAAAAACAGTTATCTACTTAGCTGGGGCTTCACTAGACATATACCAATATGTGGGGCTAAATCCATACCGTCATAATCATAAGCTGCTAAATTATTCAAGCCAGACTTTTTATCTGAATTTTTAATGTGCCTATTAATGATGTCGAGAAGGTATGCTACACTGTAATTTTTTTTTTTAATTTACTGGTAATGGTCTGTATTTTTTTTTACAGAATTTTGCCGTTTTGTCATTATACAGTGAATGCCTGTTATTTTACAGATATTTGCTGTAATTTAACGGTCCACTATTGAATTTACAGGTAATTGCTTGTATTTTGGTTTTACATTTATTTTACGTTTTTTTAAAGGAAATTGTCTGTATTTTTACAGGGTTGTGTAATTTTACATAACATATTCCGTAATATTTTACAGATTTTTTCTGTTAAATTAGAACAGAAAAGAAGGTATAACTGCAGAAATCAGCAGTCCTTTAACATGTTTTCCTTGAAGATCAGTATGTGGGAGTTTTAAGGTTAAATAATAGTATTTCCGTACTAAATACTATTAAATTTACAGTTTTTGAAAGTGAAAAAGAACAACTCATTGTATAATTTACAGTGAAAAAACGTAAATTGATATTCCCACAATTCCCTGCGTGACACTTCACATTTGATGTGTTTTTGTTGAAATAACATAGCATTGAAATAACAATAACATTTGTTTCTTCATAGTTTTCTTAGTTTTTTTTTTTCGAATCAGTTATATATATTAGGGTTTTATGTTACATTTAATGTTGTTAAACTAATGTTTATTGCATTTTTAAAATTTCATGTGTTACCATGATGGTGTTTAATGTTTCTGCGAATGACACTGTGCAGTTTCTATATATTAGTATTAACTCTCTTGTGGAAAAGCTGCTTGTAATGAGCTTTGAATGATCATGTGACTCTCATCATCACTGTGGTTGTCAGTGTTACAATGGTACAAAACAGATATTAAAGTAACACTAAGTAGTTTTTCAACCTTCATAATATATTTCCAAGACCCTTGTGATGGTACATCGACCTAAAATAAGTTAAATGACACGTCTGCCATAACCTGACGGGGTCTGTATCGTTTTTACTGGCACTATGTAACTTCGGGTTTTGGGTAGGAACCCCTGCACAAAAAAGAACTACAAACTCGACTGCTTTACGTCAAGCGCTACAATAGTCATTATTTCGTTTTTCTTCGTTTCTGATGTCGCAATACATCATCCTTTCATGAAATCATGTAACATACTCTACCTTGTCTGTGGACATCGTTCATTCTGAAGCCGGTGCTGGATAAACAGCGAGCTTGCCTGCGACGGTAGGCTAAATTATTTACGACAGCGGCAATGGACAATTTCGTTTCCAACCAGTAGAGCGACCGAAGAGGAAAAAATACTTAATGTTACTTTAATACTTCAATAGGTCAGTAAATTAACATTATATCAGATAATGAAAGATATTATTGTGTAGAATAACAGTAATAAACCATAATTATAGAATAAGAAATTACCATTTTTTTTACAGTTTTTTACAGTTTTTTTCCTGACAGTATTTTTCCGTTTTTTAACAGACATTTTCTGGCGCCCCTGCTGCCAGAAAATTACCGTTTTTTTTACAGTTTTTTTTTTTACAGTGTATAAAAGATTATTATTAATAATTACATTTTAATTTATTTTGTGATATATCTCGACCAAGTAAAATTGTAACTGGTAGTTGCATGACTTATATACTTTAATAACTATAACGTCTCGGTTACTAATGTAACCCTCGTTCCCCGAAGGAGGGAACGGGAGACGTGACGTCGACGTGACGACGTTAGGGGATCACTTCAGGGAGCCCTATCAACTTCGAGTATCTAAAGAACAAGCCAATGAACGTTGGCGTGCGTGAAACGCGTCACGCGCCCCGCCCCGCAGCGCGGGTATAAACAGGAAGCGGACGCCGCACTCATTGTTTTTCGCTGAGGAGCCGAGATAGAGACGGCCGTACAGCGATGGTCAGCAACTGTGGCAGCGGGACGTCACGTCTCCCGTTCCCTCCTTCGGGGAACGAGGGTTACATTAGTAACCGAGACGTTCCCCTTCAGTCGCTCACGTTCGACGTGACGTCGACGTGACGACGTTAGGGGATCCCATGGAAGACGCCATCGGTTGCTGCCACATCCAGCGCCCTACGGAAGGCTCTCAGACCCCCAATGGCTGGGGCGGAAGACCTGCGTAGAGGGAGTTCACTGTTGTTCCGTTAACCCACACAGTGGAACTCTTGGATAACACTGGGAAAGCGTGCCTTTCCAGGGGAGAGGGACGCTGCGGAAGCCACATCCTGCCCGAAGGGAGGTAACATGTGGAGGATACACATATGGACTGGCCGAAGGGCAGTGCAACATATGGAATGTCACTGGGGTGGCTCCAGCCTGAGAAGGGGGAGGCAGCACCAGACAGTGACGGCAGAGCGGACTCTGCCAAGGGAAAGACACGGGCTCACCGCAGGGAGCTGGTCGTGGAAGAATACTCATATGGGATCGCCGCAGGAATCACCACATATGGAACCCAGCCTAGCACAAGTTACACAGGCATACGAGCACTAGGCCTGGCGTCGGACGCTCCGCAACGTCCGACTGCCGGAGGGGTGCGGAGGAACTCACAGGGTTCGCCAGAGTGGGGAACTCGACTGGAGCAAAAAAGCGCACGTATCCGCTCCATGTGGAGGGGAGTGGCGCAGCAAGCCGACACAAGAGCGGAAACTTCGGTGTTACCGGCTGGTTGAAGCGAGCACACAGGAAGAAACCGGCTCAACACGTAGGCTATAAAATCTAGCGAACGTGTTAGGTGTCGCCCAGCCCGCAGCTCTACAGATGTCTGTCAGCGAGGCGCCGTGTGCCAGCGCCCAAGAAGAAGCGACACCCCTAGTGGAGTGGGCTCTCAACCCGGGCGGGCAAGGCACGCCTTGGGCTTCGTAAGCCAAGGCGATGGCATCCACTATCCAGTGGGCCATCCTCTGCTTGGAGACAGCCTTTCCCTTCTGCTGGCCTCCGTAACAGACGAAGAGCTGATCTGAGGTCCTGAGGCTTTGCGTTCTGTCCACGTACAGACGCAGAGCGCGGACGGGACAGAGAAAAGCCAGGGCTGGGTCTGCCTCCTCCGAAGGCAGCGCTTGCAGGTTCACCACCTGGTCCCGGAAGGGAGTGGTAGGAACCTTGGGCACGTATCCGGGCCGGGGTCTCAGGATCACGTGAGAGTTATCCGGGCCGAATTCTAGGCACGATTCGTCGACCGAAAAAGCATGCAGGTCCCCTACCCTCTTGATGGAGGCCAATGCAACCAGGATTACTGTTTTACAAGACAGAACTTTTAACTCAGCTGACTGCAAAGGCTCAAAGGGTGGTCTCTGAAGTGCCGAAAGGACCAGAGACAAGTCCCAAGAGGGTATAGAGAGTGGGCGAGGAGGATTAAGTCTCCTTGCTCCCCTCAGGAACCTGACGATCAGGTCATGCTTTCCCAACGACTTACCATCAACTGCATCGTGATGTGCGGCAATGGCGGCAACATACACCTTAAGGGTGGAGGGAGACAGCCTTCGCTCCAACCCATCCTGCAGGAAGGAAAGCACGGCTCTGACCGAGCAAGTTCGGGGGTTCTCCTCGTGAGAAGAACACCAGTCAACGAATAGGTTCCACTTCAGAGCATAGAGGCGCCTCGTAGAGGGGCTCTAGCGGAAGTGATGGTGTCAACTACCGCTGGGGGTAGGTCACCTAGAACCTCCGCGTCCCGTCCAGGGACCAGACATGGAGTTTCCAGAGGTCTGGACGCGGGTGCCACAGGGTGCCCCGTCTCTGAGAGAGCAGGTCCTCTCTCAGAGGAATGGGCCAGGGAGGGGCTGTCGCGAGGAGCACAAGTTCGGGGAACCAGGTCCGGTTGGGCCAATACGGTGCAACTAACAAGACCTGCTCCTCGTCCTCCCTGACTTTGCACAAAGTCTGTGCAAGAAGGCTCACTGGGGGAAACGCATACTTGCGTAGGCCCGGGGGCCAGCTGTGTGCCAGGGCATCCGTGCCGAGGGTCCCCTCGGTCAGGGAATAGAACAACTGGCAGTGAGACGTGTCCGGGGCGGCAAACAGATCTACCTGTGCGGTCCCGAAGCGCCTGAAAATCAGCTGGACCACCTGGGGATGGAGTCGCCATTCTCCCGGTAGCACCTGCTGCCGTGAGAGCTCGTCGGCTGCACAGTTGAGCAGGCCAGGAATATAAATGGCACGAAGCGACCTCAGATGCTTCTGACTCCAGAGGAGGAGATGGCGGGCGAGTTGTGACATGCGGCGGGAGCGTAGACCACCCTGACGGTTGATGTACGCAACGGTCGCAGTGCTGTCCGTACGGACCAGTACATGCTTGCCACGAAGCGGCGTTTTGAAGCGGCCCAATGCAAGATGTACTGCTAACAACTCGAGGCAATTGATGTGCCAATGCAGTTGAGGCCCCGTCCACAGACCTGAAGCTGCATGCCCGTTGTACGTGGCCCCCCAGCCGGTGGCAGAGGCATCCGTGGTGACCACAGAGTGCCTGGACACTTGTTCTAGGGGAACACCTGCCCGCAGGAACGAAGGGTCTGACCACAAGCTGAGAGTTTGGCGACAGTGCGGAGTCACTTGGACCCGGCACGAGCCGCTCTGCCACGCCCATCTCGGGACTCGATCGTGGAGCCAGTGTTGGAGCGGTCTCATATGAAGCAATCCGAGCGGCGTTACCGCGGCTGCAGATGCCATATGCCCCAGGAGCCTCTGAAACAGTTTCAGTGGAGCCGATGTTCTGCGCTTGAGCGTGCTCACGCAGTTCAACACTGACTGGACGCGGGCCTCGGTGAGGCGCGCTGTCATGTTGATCGAGTCCAACTCCATACCGAGAAAAGAGATCCTCTGCCCGGGGGTGAGTTTGCTCTTTTCCCAGTTGACCCGAAGCCCTAGGTGGCTGAGGTGACTGAGCACCATGTCCCTGTGTTCGCACAACTGCTCTCTCGACTGGGCGAGAATAAGCCAGTCGTCGAGGTAGTTGAGGATGCGAACACCACGCTCGCACATGGGAGCAATGGCTGCCTCCGCGACTTTCGTGAAGACACGGGGCGACAGGGCCAGCCCGAAGGGTAAGACCTTGTACTGATATGCCCGTCCCTCGAACGCAAAGCGAAGAAACGGTCTGTGTCGAGGGAGAATCGAGACATGAAAGTACGCGTCCTTCAGGTCGATCGCTGCAAACCAATCTTGGGGACGGATGCACTTGAAAATGCGTTTCTGCGTAAGCATCTTGAACGGCAGCTTGTGAAGGGACCGGTTCAAGACACGCAGATCCAAGATTGGCCGTAACCCACCGCCTTTCTTGGGTACAATGAAGTACGGGCTGTAGAAGCCGGTCTTCATATCGGCCGGAGGGACCGGCTCGATCGCGTCCTTCGCCAGTAGGACTGCGATCTCTGCCCTGAGCACAGGGGCACTGTCCGGCGAAACGCGGGTAAACAGAATGCCCCTGAATACAGGGGGGCGCCGGGCGAACTGAATCGCATAGCCGAGTCTGACAGTACGGATGAGCCAGCGAGACGGGCTGGGAAGCGCTAGCCAGGCTCCCAGACACCGCGCAAGCGGAATCAACGGCACCACAGACGTACCTGGGGTGGGGCAGCGCGGCGGAATGCAGGGACCCGACTCGGACGGCACAGCGGCCCGGGGTGGGGTCTGAATGTGTGGTGCAACACGTACCTGCTTCCGTCGAAGGGCAGAGTGAGTGTGTGGAGGCGGCAGAGCGTCCGGAACACAGCCACTGCTGCTCGCTGGCGATGAGAGAGGGGCTCGAGGGTGACAAGGCATAGCGTCGTCGACCGTCAAGCGCGCTCTCTTGGGACCCAGAGGTTTCAGAAATTGCTCTTTTATTGAATATGTGGGTACCACTGAAGGCAGTGGCGGAAAAGGAACAAAAAGAAACAAAGGATTCTCCACCCGGCCCTCCACCGGGGGAAGGAGCGGTGCCTTCACCGTCTCCTGGAGAGCAACTCGATCCACCTCTGGGTCGCCCGTCTCAGGGTCGTTTGCACCTGCGCTTACCACCTGGTTTGGTAGCGGCCTGGACGGGCGTGGCCGACTTCCTGCGGCTTGCTCCACGCTGAGGCCTGGATGGTGGCTGCTGCTGCTGAGGCTTAGCGGGAGCGGAGGACGCCGCAGGAGGACGGCCTCGGCGACGAGCGGACGGAGGGTCTGCGGCCGGCGGACGGGAGGAAGCAGCGGGGGTCCGCCGGGGCAGGATGTGTCGGATAGCCTCCGTCTGCTTCTGGGCGGCCGAGAACTGTTGGGCGAAGCTCTCGACCGCATCGCCGAATAACCCAACCTGGGAGAGAGGGGCATCCAGGAACCGATATTTATCGGTGTCCCTCATGTCCGCCAGGTTGAGCCAAAGGTGGCGCTCCTGGACCACCAAGGTGGACATCGCCTGACCAACGGAACGCGCGGTTTCCTTCGTCGCCCGGAGGGCGAGGTCAGTAGCCACGCGGAGCTCCCGGAGGAGCTCTGGGTCAGAACCACCCTCGTTCATGTCCATGAGCGCCTGGGCCTGGTGGACCTGCAAGAGCGCCATGGCATGGAGGGCGGAAGCAGCCTGTCCACAGGCCTTATAAGCCCTCGCCGTGAGACCGGACGAAAACTTACAGGCCTTGGACGGGAGGCGCGGATTACCCCGCCAGGAGGAGGCGGACGCCGGACACAGTTGCATCGCGACAGCCCGCTCCACCGGGGGGATATCCACATACCCCTTAGCTGCCCCGCCGTCGAGGGTGGCGAGGGGGGAGGAGCTACTAGAACGGATTCGGGCACTATACGGTGCCTTCCACGTCCTAGAGAGCTCCTCATGCACCTCCGGAAAGAAAGGTACCGGGGCGGCGCACTGAGAACCAGCACGGCCCGCCCCGAGAAACCAATCGTCCAACCGAGAAGGTTCGGGACGTGGCGGAGGATTCCACACAAGCCCGACCTTCTCGGCGGCCCGGGAAAGCATAGCCGCCCACTCTGGATCCGGCTCGGACAACGCTACACACCCAGACGGGGGCAACGCAGCCGAGTCGTCATCTCCAGAGGAGTGAAGCTCCCCCTCCGATGCTGCGATCGACATCTGATCGTCAGCTGGCGCCCCAAAGGAAACGACCGGCCGTTCAGGAGAAGGACCGAGTCGATCGCAAAGGGGCGCGGATGGCAACAGCGCATGAGAGGCGTGAGGGGCCCGCGGAGATTGCCTCGACGGGGAAGCCCTCACGGTAATCCTCAGATCACCCTGGTCATGCGCCGAAGTAGGCCTATTCTGCAGGGCAGAATAAGCGCTAGATCGGGGCATAGGCGAGGGGACTGCACCTCCCGTGAGGTAAGCGAGTCTCGATCTAAGCGCTGCCATAGTCATATTCCCGCAATGGGAACATGAACTATTCACAAAAGCTGCCTCAGCGTGTTGAATGCCCAAACACGAGAGGCAACTCTTGTGGCCATCTGCTGGCGCCAGGGAACGACCGCATCCAGAAACGCACAAGCGGAATGACATCCTGAAAAGGACGCAGGGTCACGCTTGTGTTGCTCTTTTAGTAAAAATAACAAACAGAGGAAAGAAATAGACTCTTTAGTGCTGAAGCACCCAGGGGTAGCCGCGGTGTAATCGGGTACACTCTCAGATGAGGAACGCCCACGAGACCGACACACACACACACACATAAACAGTGCCGTGAAAACGGCAGTTGTGATAAAGATGCTCGCGGCCACCACTGATCGCGCCGTCACACCAGCACTGCAGCAGAGTTCTCTTCTCCCTCAAGTTGTCGACAGATACAACGTTCAGCAGTCTGTAGAATCTCAGAGTCAAACAAAGCTCGGCTCCGAAGCGAAAGACAATGAGTGCGGCGTCCGCTTCCTGTTTATACCCGCGCTGCGGGGCGGGGCGCGTGACGCGTTTCACGCACGCCAACGTTCATTGGCTTGTTCTTTAGATACTCGAAGTTGATAGGGCTCCCTGAAGTGATCCCCTAACGTCGTCACGTCGACGTCACGTCGAACGTGAGCGACTGAAGGGGAACTATAATTAATTTATTTTGTGATATAGATCAAATAAAATTGTAACCATAAAATATTTATTTTTACGTAATTTATTTAATTTGAATTATTTTTTATTCAATCTTACACGGTTAATCGGGTTTAGATGCACCCCTGCTTGTCAGTTAAAGCCAAGGCGAACGATGATACCAGGAGAATACAAAAATGTGAGCGCAAAACTGACAGACGAAAACAACATCAGCATTCATGCTTTGGGTATTATGGCTACATGGGAGAACAGGAAGTCCTCTCGGGCAGAAAATCCCTCCTTTAGCATCCTCCTCCTCCAGGATCCATGGTAGAGCCTGAAGTGTACCTGCAGGCTTATTGGCAGTTCTAATCAAGTTAAATATCTTCCAGGCTCTTGAAAAAAAAAAACACATTGCTGATGTTGGATTCGTGCTCAAGTGTATGTCAGCCAACAGCATCTCTCCTTGCAGCAACCAGAAGGCCATTTATGTTCCTTTTGTGCGAGTTGGCTACAATTAAGGGTCAATTCCATATTGACAGTTTGACTTACTCTCTCTTAAGCTGCAGGTTTGTTCACTGTTCTGCCTCTCAAGGATGGAGTTTGTCAGATGGAGGACTGTCGTGCCAAGTGAGGGCAAAGGCTTGAATGTGGAGGAGGCAATCGGAAGTTCACGTTCAGATAAAACCATCAATATCTCTCCTCTGCATTACCTGTCTAACAAACACTGCAGAGGAGGAAAGAGAGGAAGACAGAACGAGAGCAGCCACTTCATTACAGAGAAAATATCAGTGGTCAGAGCAAAGATCATCGACCCGAGCAAAGATTGGTAAGTCAGAGCAAAGATTATATTTTGTGTGATGTGCATTTGTGTTAAAAACATGGTAAATGTTGCCTTTGGATACATAAATGAGCATTTCAAGGGGTGTGACATTTGGCCTTTAAGTTACGGCCTCATGAATACAAATGTATGGAGTATCAGCTTCACTAAAGATACGGAAAAGAGATCTCAAAGGGATTTGCACTTCTCTATGACTCTAGACTTCAAGCTTTTGCATCAGCATCTGGGTGACAGCAGCCATAATATTATCATGTCAAAATTCAAGTTTGCGTGACCCCTCGAGACAACCTACGACATCCTGCGTGACTCGCTTAAAGTGTTTATGATTTACTTCTAGAGGTGGCAAGGCCACAGTCGAGCATGAAATGAAAATTACTCGGTGCCATTAGCAAGAAAAAAAATTAAGAAATATTTCAGGTCTGTGACAAAATTACACTCCCAGTTCTCATTACATTACACAGCAACGCTTATAAAAAGCGCTCTGAAAGACTGCGTCTATTTAACATTTTGGTACAGCTGCACTCGCAGACCTGTCAGCATTGTTGCATCCAGGGCTGAGGTAAGCAATAAAATTCAATCTGCCTATAAAGCTTGGTTCGAAAAGGGGAAAAAAAGTCTGGATTTCCTTCTCACATTAGCATATAAACCTCATTAATGACCATGTTATTGTTCGGTTCAATTTAAATTGCCAGGTTAAATCCAGTGAATGCGCAAACTGCCCTAAATTATAAATGTACTCTACAACTGGTTCTCAAATGTTTTTCTACAAGAACCTTCAAGAGGTTTTACATCGGACAGCGTTCAAGCGGTGTAACAACAAAATACTAAACCTATAACCTATAGAATATGTATGGAAATAAAACAGGAAGGGTGTTAAGAGTTGAGAGTTTAATTTCATTTTGTTTATAACATGCCCTTGTTGGCATCTATTTTATAGTATTATTGCTATTATTATTGATAACCTGCCCATAATGACATGTTTTATTAATCTGCACATTTGGACTTTTTATTTATGTTTTTATTATATTATTATTTTACCTGCCATTGGGAGGTTTTATTATTGTGCCTCTTTTAATATTTAAATAATAATTTAATTTTTATTTTATTTTAGATTTTATTGTATTTATTTATTTTTTATTTTATGATTTTATTGTATTATCTAATTTGACTGACTTCTACCAAGTGTCACATACATTTGCTGCTAAATATCATACAGTTTGAATAGACAATAAAGTTGATAAACTTCACAGATCGTCAACATATCGTTGATTTTTGCTCAATTCTATTATATGCATTTTTCTCTCTCTTAAACAGCCCTGTTGATGTAGGAAATGTTAGGAACCACTGATTTAAAAAGTGTGTTTGCTATTTGTGCATGGGGAGGATGACATTTAACTTCACCATCATGTCATCAAGCTACACAAGCAAACCCAAACAAATAAACATACCTGTGACTTTCATTATTTAAGCCTCATCTCACATCAAGTACATCTCAGATGTAAATGCGTTTCATCACTGAGCTTCAGTCATTATGATATTGTGACATCTTTTGTCTTGAACTAATTAAAGAAGAAACCGCAATGACAGCTCCCCCTCCCTCACGTAGCTATTAGCATCCGCAGAGACCCAGGGAGAAAGGTTTCCCTTCATTAACAACAGTGGAATTGTTAATGTCTAATAAAGGAAAAATAGGAAGCTCTGTTTAATTCAACAGCCAGAGGGACAGAAAGAAAGAAGAGTGTTTTGGAGACACACTCCCAGCTCTGCTTGCATTGCACATTAGCACATCCCCTCCTCTGCGTTCGGTTGCCAGGTCCTCGTTTACAGTCAAAAGGAGGCAAATCATATGTTCCTATGTAATCAATTATTGAAGCCCTGCGAATGTGAATTGGCTTTCACAAAAGAGCAGCCCGGGAAGAGGAGGCTGGAGTGATGAAGTCCTGTCTGTGGAGAGGAGCTTCCGTGTGGGAACAGTCAACACCGAGCACAGCGGTGTAATCCCAACATTACACGCTCCGTAATGGCTGATGTTTGCGCCACAGGCTGGAACGGTGCGGTCCGTTGGGGAAAGACCTGTGAGGCAGGAGCCGAATAATGGATGGATGATGAGGTGATGAAGAGAGGAACGGATTGATGGATGGATAGCACACGAATGGATGCGTGTACTGGAAGCCTAAGTTTGTTTTAATGCATGGCTGGTCACTTGAGTCCTGCAAGACGGTGTTAAAAATGAACAGCATCCCACACCTTTTTCTTTTTTTTCTCTCCGTTTCACTCTCTTTCGCCCTTTTATGCATCCAGACCTAGTGGTAGAGCAACGTAAGGCCGGTTTGACCTCATCTGGTCTCTCACAAAGCAGCCTGAATCCCCGCTTACAATATCTGACCTTGGGAAAGTGCAGTCTCTCCGCATACCAAACAGACCTCTGGCCTCTGGCTGAACAGAATGAATTCATTTCTCACAATTAATAAAACCAATCGTTTAATAAGGGAGCTAATGCATTTTTTGATCTGTTGAAATATTCATTCAAGACAAAAAGAACCTACCACTGTGATAATGGTGGCTGACTCAAATGCATCATGGGATACTTAAACCTTAAATGTTCCACAATGACCATATATGTCGCCTCCAGCCAAACAGCTGGACATCAGAGCATAATCATTTGCCAGCAATATTCAGATTATGCATCTTGCATAGGACTATTATCTTCATGGGCTGTGATCCAAAACCTTGAGAGCTGCCTGTGCTGCAGATGCAAATTCTACATTATTATAATTATTATTATCATTATAAATATTAAATAGTAAGTGTTTTTAATTTGATAAAAAATAACAAATATTTTCATAAAATTAAAATAAAATATTAATAATGTTTAAAATATATTTTTGTTTAAATTAAGTAATAAAGTTTTGAATTTTTAAAAATCACAGCTTCATCGGAATGTTACCTCAAAAATTGAGGTCATGATCCGAGCAGGCTAAGTGGTTGGAAAAAAAAAAAAGCCTTTTGTGCTCTTCGATCAAAAATGACCAACCATATAGGAAATGAATAGAAAATTGACAAAAACACAAAATTCTGAGAATTCTGTCACTTTTGATCAATTTAATGCATCAATCCTTTGTTGAATAAAAATACCCATTTCATTTAAAATAATCTTACTGACGTCAACATTTTGAACCGTTATGTACACTTTTGTTTACCGTTTGTTTATTGCGAAATAACTCCCGATTGTTTCTCTTTCATCTAAGCAAGGCTTCGTTTTCCAAACGCATGCGGGCCCGTGAGCTCAGCGAAGCACCAGCATCGAACGCTCTCTGGGATTGATTGGTTTCGTCTTGTATCCAGATTACTAGGAGAAATAGTTCTATCCTACACAATTCGCTAACGTTCGCTTATTTTTCCACATAGCTAAATTATGCTAAATGCTAAATTAATAAAAAGATAATGGTAAAAAAAACACATTTGGATCGATATTTTTATGTGAGGGTCGATTCTTTCCGATACCTCGTCAGTATCGAAAGTATCGATACTTCAGGATCAATTCGCCTACCCCTATTTCTGACGTTTGCTCGGTGCGAAGCCGAAGCCTTCGGCTGCCTGTTTCATGTTTTAAAAGGGACTAAAGCGATCATGAATTAATCACTATTTTTTGGCCCCTAAAAAGGGCCAACCCATGTCAAAATATCTTTAGCCTCGTTCACAGCACCTTTGTCGCGTGTCATCGTTGCTTTCGCTCTAATGTTATTGGGAGAGAGTTGTTTTATAAACTACAGTAGTGCTAGTGCATTAACAAAATTAACAATTAATCAAAATACAATTTAAACTCAATCACGCTACCAAAAAAATTCCAAAACATCTTTCGAATTTTACAAAAAATTCCGTTTTCTTGTCCATAATAAAGAAGATTATGCAGAAGAAACTGTTTTGAACTGCACCAGTGCTAAATTGCTCATTGCACCATATAATCAACAAGAACTATCAATGTATAAGGCAAACTCACTGAGACTGCCGTCACTGCCACGAGACTGCTTTTTCACACTTCAATGTAATGCGTTTACAGACTAGACATACAGAACAGAGAAATTGCTCCATAAATTATCTGTTCTGTCTTGCTGACACTCGAGATGGGTGACGTGTGACTGACAGTCTATACTTCTATTAGTTGTCGCCCCCGAAAGTCGCTCTTCATTTGCATAGAGTTAAACATTTATCAACTTTGTTGCCTTGTTGGACACGCCATCATCCTGTTGCCAACGGTCACTATCATTTGTGTCACCGGAAATCAGCTCTCCATTGAAATGTATGAGATCTTGACACTGGCTGCATCCGAAATCACATTCTTCCCTACTGTATAGAAGGTGAATAACTGTGTGACAAGAGTAGTATGTCTGAATTCACAGCACTCATCAAAGAGTAGACGAAAAGTACCCAGCAGATTCTGAAGTGTGCATACGATGTGCTTCACTATCCCATGAGGCCACGAGAGAGGATTTGTGAATGGCAGCGAAGCGACACAGCTGATGCCGTAGGTCACATGACAGTGTCAACACTGGCGAATGTATATGTCCGGATTACATTCAAACCACACACATATAGTACACTTTTTTAGCGGTCACCAAGTAATACCTGGTTCAGATTACACACTTTAAGCTCGATTTTGGCACGATCCGTTTGACGTAGGGTGTCGTGGGGATTCGTAAAATCTGCTTCCCAATCCCTCCGAACACAGTATGGAAAGTACTCCTTTGCTTGTTTACGTTCGTTTCCGGAAGTCACTCGCTTGTTTCGCCTTCTCGATGACATCACGCGCATCGTTAAAGACGGCACGCGATGACTGGTCAGGAAGCAACGTGTAATCTGACATGTTTCTTGTCCATTTCACGACAAGATTTTAGGAGTAAAAATCTTGTAATCTGAACCGGGCGACTCCACCAAGGTCTAAGACATGATATTTTAGCACTGTTACAAATGTGTTACAAATTATGGAGGAACAGAAATAGATGAATTAATGACAAGAGGTTTAATGGTTTTATTAAACCTAGATTAATGGCAACTGTTATGTTACTTCATAACAGGAGTTCTGACCTTTGTCACAAAAAGTTTATTAATTTGTTACAGCAGAATGCATACAATTAAATTCAATGGAATGTAAGTCACCCAGTGGTTATGTTTGGTATTACGCCTAAACAAAATCTCATGGTAACTTCAATTTTTGTGATATCAACGTCAATTTTGGAACACATCTTGGTTTGATATATGGCTTTTATTTTATAGTAATTTTATAGTAAAATTATTTTTTAAAATATATTTGCTATATTCCAAAGCATTCTTGAATTACAACTATTTTAGTTTGAGTAGTTCATTTTAATGTCCATTCTCAATAAAGGGTTTTAAAGATATCTTCATTTGTGTTCCGAAGATGAAAGAACATCTTACGGATTCAAAATGACATGAGAGTAAATGAAGAAAAATATTTGGGTGAACTAAGCAATTCACAAAGCTATTTTCAGAAATACATGTGTGAATATGCCAGAAATCTTAAATATGAAAAGTGCCGTAAACAAGCAATCATCTGTTTTTTTGCCAATGAGTAGCATTTATTCTTAAAAAGTAATACATTACTTGTAAGTAATTATTCTTAGTAAGAAGTCAGGGTGTTGTTTTGCGTGTCTTGCCACAAAACACAATTACAAGCATATATTGCCACATGTTGTCAGAGTGAAAATGAAGTGTATCTCATCAGCTGTGTGCGTGTGGAGGTGAGATCTTGTTCTGAAGTGATTATTATTCATTACAGGAGACACCCACTGTGTCTATCAAAACACTGTTGAGAGCAAATTAATACAAGTCAAGTGTCAACACATGGAGGAGGGGTGAAGGAAATAAATTAAGAAAAACGAAAGTTGGTAAACTGCACATGCATTACTCAATTATTATGAAACAGAATAAATGTAGAATAAATGTTCAGTGGTTTAATCTAGAAATCACTGCAATAATAGTGGAAATGCAACCAAGCACATGTTCTTCAAGGATTCTTTGCACTACCATAGATTTAAGGTTTCATCTTATCAAGAAGAAACAGTCCGGAAGTAAAAATCCCATTTATTTTCTAGAGGAATTGATTTTGAACGATAACTACGAGATTGTTGATCAATTATTTTGTAGAAGCCATCAGCCCTCATGATTTCAACTTTTAAATGAAAGCTTTTTTTGTATTTCCTCCATCATTTTTAATTTTATGTCAGTGCTTCATTGGATTGTAGCTCTTTCCTTCATTAAATTTGTTTAAAACAAAGTAGTGTGCCTTTTTCTTTTTGTCTGATTTTCAAATATATTTTTGCTTCAAATCAAAGTTATTAATGTTGTGATTCACCTTTTAGCTAGTTGGTTTGGTTATGGCTTATTACTCTTTAAAAAAATGTTTAGTAAAAATGCTTCCAGAAAAAAGGGAGCTGTTTAAAAAAGGGGGTGGGCACTAATACACTCTATTGTGCAATTCTTATAGTTTTTATGCTTCTTTTGAGATTCAAAGGTTTTTTTGTTGCATGCAATGTTGCAAGTTCCTGTAATCCGATTAGCCAAACACCATTTAAAAAGTATCAATATTATATTGTAAATTAGTGTTTATATTGTATATGCCGACTTGAATTTAATCACTTCACCTCTTTAAGTTTGCAGAGCTCTAGACCAAATGTGAAATGTGCAGATCGGAAACATGCTTTTGCCTGTGAGAAGTGGGTTCTCCTGACTGGTTTGTTGGGTTACTGGGTTATTTAAAGAACCAATACATGGTGCTTTAAAGATGGTTATATACACATGTTTATACACATGTAAACTGATTCCAATTCTTATAAATCTCTAATGTATCTTCTACTAAGTGCTAAACCTTCTGTCGAACTTCATTCATCTGATCCTCATGCTCACTCAACGATGTGTTTCATCTCTACATGAGACACCTCTTCCAGTTTGAGAGGTTTTGCTCTCTCAGATAGGAGTCTTTGTTCGTTTCCTGACTTTTCTTTTCACAGCTTGGCATTAAAAGAATAAAGAGAAAATTCATTACTTTGATAGAAGCATAATTAGGTGACAGAAAGCATTCGGAACAATTAGCAAACTGGTGAAACACAGAGAACTGACGTCCATCTCTCTCCTCCCCACCGATCTGAGCAACAGCCTGGTGAGCAGCTGGTACACCCGTCCACTGAATCTGGACTGACAGCAAAGTGACTGAGAGAAAGAGCTATCGTACGACAGAGAATAATATGTATTGTGAACGCTGAGAGGAGGTGATGTTTGACTGATTCAGGCAAAGGAATCAATGTTATGGAGCACGTTCGGTCAAAAACGGGTCGTGGTAATGTGCTCTTAAAAGAAAGACGAACAAAACGGGGATGACTTTATCTGTTTCTCTGTAATAACACATTTGTGAAACTTGTTACATACGTACGGTTCTGCCAAATATCCTGATTGATTTTTGTTAGAAGAAGATTTGAAATGGCATCCACAGGGGGTCATTTTGATGAACAGATGCAGAGGAATCAGATTGGTGTTGAAGACAGATTGGATCTGCTTTCATTCTTGGTCTCTCTGATCTAAATGCAAGAAAAAAGGAAACAAACTGACAAAAAATTGAATCATGGACTGTCAAACCACATCAGTCAATCGTATCAACAGACCTAAAATTCCTTGCGCTCGTGTGGAGAAAAGCAGTAGCTTCTTTAAGGGCATTGCCGCTGGAAATTAAAACTTAACAAAGCTGACTTTCTGAGAGACTAAACCGTTTTTTCTATCATCAGGTGAAGACAATCCCTCTGTTATTGTCTGTCTGGACTGTGGGCCAATCAGATGTGAAGAGGAGCAAGAGGCCAGAGCGATATTTGGTCTGACTCGTTCCAGTGAACTTTACCAGACAAGAGGTTCAAAGGGAGAGAGAAAGCAATAAATTTCAACAGTGCACACACACACAACACAACGCCTTTGTTATTCCCATATATGATTTTAGACATGAATACACGTTGATGAGTTCAAAAACAGACCAGTGAACTGTTAAATCCTCTTGCAGACCTTATTCTTAAGCTTTGTTCCCAAACGTAGGGAGTTGTCTCAATGTGCACTTCTTAGACGGCAAATAAAACTCTGTACTTTTATTATTCTGTACTTTTGTCTGGTTTTGCAGTAAAAATGTCTGAAAGTCTTTGAAACAAGACATATTTGTTTGAGAAGCAACGCTGCATATGCTTAAGACTTTAATAATGTATCTGTAATTTTTTTGTAGTACTGCACTGGCAGATGTTTTTCACTTGTTTTAAGTGTAAACGATTTAAAAACAAGTGAAAAAATCTGCCAGTCAAGTAAGAAAAGATACACTTATGTTCAAGACACAATCTTTGTAAACACGTCTTAATATCCCAATATTTTAAGTACTTTTGATTATTTTCACAAATAAATCATCATAATACTTAATAAATGTAGTATTATTAGACATACACAGTGAAACAACTCAAGACGTTAAATAATATATTTTATTGTGAGTTTGTTGAAATTGCCCCCCAGTGTGGAGCACCATTGTGGTGAGGAAAATCAAGTTAAAAATAATTAAACACAAAATACATCTCGAGACACCTGTATTTTGTTCCACATCATTGCGCTCTGTTTAACTTTTGTTAAATACAAGAACACGTCATGTGAGAGCGGCCCCTCGCTGTCTAGATAGGCAGACAGACCAAGAATAGCAAAAAAACTGTTTTTTGAACTTTTTTTTTTTTACCAAACTCTCACCAAGCTTAGAAAACTATTAGAAAAGAAACATCTCTCTGTGCAGCTGTCCTACGGATGCTTCTGAGTTTAGAAGTGCAGTACAAGGATTTTCCATTGAGGCGGGTTGGTGGTAACAGCGGATATCACGGCGATAAAATCTAGCTGACTTACAATCATGTTCTTTACTTTTCCTGAGAGGTGCACACTTTGTTCCTTTCACATCTACAGGAGAGGCTTAGAATGATCTCTTGATCGCCTTCACTCCTCTCTTCTAAGAACCCGTGTTGAAGCAATACACCTGCCAAAACCTACAGCCTCCCATAAGTGAGAGATGCTTTGAAACCAGAAAGTGCAAAAAACGACATTTGGAATGAAATATGCAGCTTGCCGAAGAGAGTGAAAAGCTGTCAACAATTGTATCGCACCACATGATGAGAAATTAAAATCTGACGTGAAGGTCAAAACAAAAAAGCGGCATAAACATTGAGAGGGGATGGCTTGTTTTCAGAGGGCTTTATAGAGGTTTTGTTAGGAAAATTGAAATAAGTTTTTCACATACCTATAGCATGGACTTTTCCTCAGTTTGGGCTTACAATGAGCAGATGCCGATAACAAATCAGGGGTCTGTGGTAGACGGTGAAGGTCAACTGTCAAAGAAAAAGATGTGGAAGACAGGATGGACAAGCAGCTAGAATCAGTAATAAGTCTGGAGATTTCAGTCAACCAATCCCAGGAAGAGGTAATTGAAAGAAGGATAGATGGATGGACAGATGACCATGCGTATGAAGATTGATTGGCCATGGAATAGCCGTGGAAGATTGATAACCCTGCTCGCATCCACACGTAAACACGGTACAAAAGAGCAGAGGTCAAGGCCATTCAGTCTCGATGATGAGTGGCAACTGTGCGTGTGTTGTAAACCAAAGGAGACTAATCATGAACTTGAAGCATATTAAATCAAACAAATGTATACAAGACTAGAGGTAAAGAGACTAGATCACCATGTGCCATGAGACTTGAACTATGATAGATAATTGATAGGCTACTAGGTTGTTGCTAAGATGGTCTGGAGGGTTGCAAAAGTATTGCTAAGGCAGTTCTGGGTTGTTGCCAGGTGGTTGTCATACAATGTGCACATGTAAATGTGCTTTATACCTTTAAGGACATTCTGCTACGTCCCTACGCACGTACGGGGGGGCGTGCCCCTAAAGGAAGACGCAAGCTGTTGTGGAGAGTTTTAGTTTGTACATGCCTGTATGTTACCTGCACGTTTGTTTAACAATACAAAGTATTCATTGAAGTCTAAGACTCGTGTGGACATTTGAATTATTTACATGGTGTCAGAAGCGTTTGACGGACACATTGCTTCTCTGAAAAATGGCCAAGTTTCATCCTCCGTAAAGTTTCGCTTTTGATCGTCCAAATGAATGGGCTGACTGGAAGCAACGTTTCCTGCGATTTCGGCTGGCCACTAAACTGAGTAAAGAGGACGGCGAAGTTCAGGTCAGTTCGCTGATTTATGCCATGGGGCCTGAGGCTGAAAACATTTTCAAGTCTTTCACCTTCGAAACGGAGGGGATGATAAGAAGATTGACGTTTGTTGGGAAAATACGACGCATACTTCTATCCTAAACGCAACGTGATTCACGAGCGCGCCTGTTTTCACCAGAGATCGCAGCGGCCCGGTGAGAAAGCTGAAATGTTTATCAGAGCCCTGTATGAGTTATCTGAACACTGTGACTTCGGCGTAAATAGAGACGAACACATCCGCGACCGCATTGTTGTGGGCATTTTAGACAAGGATCTGTCACGTAAATTGCAGTTAATGGCCGATCTTACACTTGCCCAAACCATTACAACTGTTCGCCAGTCTGAGGAGGTTGCACTCCAAGTTCACGTGCAGGGGGAGTCACATGCAGCGGTACAGGAAATCCGCGGGAGAGGATTAGGCAGAGGAAAGCCCAAGTGGAAACCTAAAAAGAGAGAAAGTGATCAAGGAGACTCGAAATGTGGAAAATGCGGAAAATTGAAACACGGACATCCGGAAAGGTGCCCAGCCAGGAACTCTACATGCAACAAGTGTAAGAAGGTGGGTCACTGGGAAAACAAATGTTACAGTAAATCAGTCAGAGAAGTGACAGAGACTGTTTCACAGACACCATACTTCCTGGGTGCAGTCACAAATGAAAACAGAAGTGATGAACGATGGGAAATACAGTTTACAATTGGAACAACACCGGTCACATTCAAGATTGACACGGGTGCAGACGTAAACATTATGGGAGAAGAGGCATTCAACAAACTAGTTCCCGACAAGCAATTGGAGTCATCTAATATCACACTGTGTAGCCCAGGTGGTCAGTTAGACTGTTTAGGAAAATTCCAAGCCAGCACAGATTATAAAGGAAAGCTATACTCTTTTCCAGTATATGTCATCAGTGGCCGAAACGCGAACAATCTGTTAGGCAGAGCCACAGCAATGACGATGGGGCTTGTGAAACGTGTCGAGGAAGTCCACTCAGCATTCGGTGAGCACGGAACACTCAAAACCGAACCTGTTAAAATCCGTTTAAGAGATAATGCTGAGCCATACACAGTGCACACTGCTCGTCGCGTCCCGTTGCCTCTACTGCAAAAAGTAAAAGAGGAATTAAAACGCATGGAGGAAAATGAGGTGATTGAGCCTGTGACTGAGCCCACTGACTGGTGTGCGCCTATGGTGCCAGTTCCAAGGAAAAATGGGAAGGTGCGCATCTGTGTTGATTTGAAGAGGTTAAACGAGGCTGTAAGGAGAGAGAGGTACGTCCTTCCAACTGCTGAGGAAATTACTGCTAAACTCAGTGGTGCAACCATGTTCACGTCACTGGATGCTGCCTCCGGGTTTTGGCAGATACCTCTACACCCAGAAAGCACCAAGTTAACCACATTCATAACACCCTTTGGGAGATATGCGTTTAAAAGACTCCCATTCGGAATCACGAGTGCTCCGGAAATCTTCCAGCGCAAAATGACTGAGACCCTCAATGGCCTGGTAGGGGTGGCTATCTTCATGGATGATGTCCTCGTGTATGGAGATACTCCAGAGCAGCACGATCAACGTCTCAGCAAGGTGCTGGAAAGGATCGAGTCAGCCGGCCTGAAGCTAAACAAAGAAAAATGTAAGTTTAGGCAGGACCAGCTTCACTTTTTGGGTCATGTCATTGACAAATCAGGTGTGAGACCTGACCCTGACAAAGTCAAGGCAATCCGTGAGCTCCCACCACCACAGAACGTGCAAGACCTAAAGCGTATTTTGGGCATGTTCAATTACTTGGGGAAATACATTCCAAATTTGTCTACAGTGTGTCAGCCACTTTATGACCTGTTAAAGTCCAAGTCAGTATGGACGTGGGACCACTATCAGCAGGAGGCATTCCAGCGGATTAAAGATATCCTATCCACTTCTCCAGTCCTGAAGTTTTATGATGTGAACCGGCCTACTGCTGTCTCAGCTGACGCCAGCAGTTATGGCATAGGTGGAGTACTACTGCAGCTACATGAAGGGGAATGGAAACCTGTGGCATACTGCTCACGTCGCCTGTCTGATGCCGAGACCAGATATGCACAGATTGAGAAGGAGTGTTTGGCGAGCGTCTGGGCCTGTGAGAAATTTGGAAAATACCTGTGTGGCCTTGAGAGCTTTAAATTGGTCACCGACCACAAACCTCTGGTGCCACTCATGAATCAGAAAGACCTGGACAACGTGCCAATACGGTGCCAAAGACTACTCATGAGACTTATGAGATTTCAACCGATGGCAGAATATGCAACAGGGAAGACCTTAACAGTGGCCGACACACTCTCACGGAGTCCAATACAGTGCCTGGAAACGGAGACTGACACTCACTCAGATGTAGCGTGCTATATAGCAGCCGTTGTAGATGCCCTGCCTGCAACCCCACGTAGGCTTGAGGCCATAAAGACAGCTACAGCAGCCGACTGTAACCTACAATTGGTGTTGCAGTACATCAAGTCAGGGTGGCCAGAGTACATAGGCCATGTCCCAGCAGCAATCAGAGAGTATTTTCCCATGAAAGCTGAATTATCTGAATGCAATGGGATCGTCATCAGAGGCAGCCGTATGGTAATTCCAGATGTACTGAGAACAGACATCCTGAACCGAATACACGACGGACATCAGGGTTTGACAAAGTGTAGAGAGCGAGCCCATGCGTCCGTATGGTGGCCCAGCATCTCATCAGCAATCCAACAAAAGGTCCAGTCCTGTCAGGTATGCCGTGAGATGAAACCCAGCCAGCGGAAAGAACCTCTCATCTCTACCCCCCTTCCTGACCGGCCTTGGAAGAGACTTGCTATGGACCTGTGCGATCATAACAAACACACTTACCTTGTCGTGTCAGACTATTTTTCCCGGTTCTTGGAAATACTTCACCTGCCGACAACCACTGCCTCGCAGGTAATCTTGAAGTTGAAGACAGTGTTTGCAAGATTTGGCTGTCCAGACGAGGTTGTGTCTGACAATGGGCCTCAATTTTCATGCCAGGAATTTAAAGACTTTGCAAGAGAGTTTGACTTTATACACATCACTTCAAGTCCACACAACCCCCAAGGGAACGGACATGCAGAGAGAGGGGTTCAGAGTGCTAAAAGAATCTTGAAGCAGAAAGACCCTCTGCTCGCCCTCATGTGCTTTCGGTCAACGCCTTGC
Organism: Chrosomus eos; assembly: GCA_036326025.1. Taxonomy (NCBI): domain Eukaryota; kingdom Metazoa; phylum Chordata; class Actinopteri; order Cypriniformes; family Leuciscidae; genus Chrosomus; species Chrosomus eos. The sequence continues at coordinate 24,009 of JAZAVI010000932.1, forward strand.
ACCACCACAGGCGTGAGCCCGGCAGAGCTACTCATGGGCCGGAAGATAAAGACAACCCTTCCAACACTGGAGGCAAATCTTCAGCCCCAATGGCCTGATCTGGAAACGGTCAGGACTAAGGATGCATGGGAAAAGGGGAAACAAGCATTCTATTTTAATCAGCGCCATGGAACTAGGCCCTTGCCTTCATTAAAGCCAGGTGATCCTGTCCTCATGAAGCTGGACCATCAGAAGGCCTGGAGTTCACCTGCCGTTGTCACTGGAGACAGCATCACACCACGCTCCTTTGTTATTGAAACACCTCAGGGAGCAACTTTGAGACGCAACCGTCGTCACTTGCAGCATGTTCCTCCGGTGGCTGGAGACACACACCCTCTAGCTCCAGATGGACTACAGCAAGGAGCTGCCACACAGCAGCCTGAACCCGCAGTCTTCGCTGACGCTACATCACCAACCCCCAGTGTCAAACCGCCAGAGACACAGACTGGACTGTTCCATACCCGGTCTGGTAGACTGAGTAAACCAGTTAAAAGGTTGAATCTGTGAAGGAGTGGCTATTTTGTTAATTTTTCGAGCCATGGACTGTGGGGAGGGGAAAAGAAGACTTATGGGAATTGTTTATTGATTTTGTGGACTGAAAAGTTTATTGACACTGAAGAGAGCTGATGTTTAATGAGTAAGCCTACGGATACCAGTGCCTTACCGTTTAATCAATGCAATACCGTTCAAATGTTCAGTTATAGGAACAGTCAGGATATCTTTGATAGCTTGTGTATTCTCAGAGAAAGAAACTAAACTTAAAAGGGGAGATGTCATACAATGTGCACATGTAAATGTGCTTTATACCTTTAAGGACATTCTGCTACGTCCCTACGCACGTACGGGGGGGCGTGCCCCTAAAGGAAGACGCAAGCTGTTGTGGAGAGTTTTAGTTTGTACATGCCTGTATGTTACCTGCACGTTTGTTTAACAATACAAAGTATTCATTGAAGTCTAAGACTCGTGTGGACATTTGAATTATTTACAGTGGTTGCAAGGGTACTCTGGATGTTTGATAGGGTGTTAAAGACCATATGTAGCCCTGCTGCTTTTTCAGCGCTGCTCTCGTTGTGCTCTGTTTTCCAGTTTGTATTTCCATAGCATGAAGGCAAGATCTTTTGGATAAATGAATGAACTGCTTGTTTTAAAATCTGCCTAGTCTACTAACATTTGTTAGGACACCCACTTCAAACATTATAAAGCTCAGGAGAACTTTCATTAACTCTACAATAAGTAAATGTACTTCATCAGCTAATTACTTATCGACAGCGATGCCATAGAAATATACAGAGCGACCGCAAAACAGATGTTTTTCTGGCGCTATGTTGCTGTAAGACTGTTGATAAGGGCTGCCAGGTAGTTGCTATGTTGTTTTGGGTGCTTGTAAGAGTGTTACGATTAATAATTAAGGAATTTGTTACATTTATATAGAGCTTTTCTCTGCACTCAAAGCGCTTTACATATGTAAGAGAGTAATCTTCTCAACCACGACCAATGTGCAGCATCCACATGGATGATGCGACGGCAGCCATATTGCGCCAGAACTCCCACCACACACCAGCTTATTGGTGGAAAAGAGAGAGAGAGAGATAAACCAATCAGTATATGGGGATGATTAGGAGCCCCTGATGATGGACAGAGTGCAATGGGCAAATTTGGTAGAGTTGTTCCGATTCCGATACTAGTATTGGAAATGCCGCCGATACCAATACAAATTATGGCATCGGCGAGTACTTCTACCCATGTACCGATCCGATACCCTTTTCTTAAACAATGACTAGTTATGCACGCTAGCTTTGCTTAATGCTGCAAATCGGAGATCAATTCTTCTTCGCTGCTCTAAACAGTGGTTGCTTGTGGCGACACAGGAAGTTGTGCTGTGTTGCCACAAGCAACCACTGTTTAGAGCAGCGAAGAAGAAAGCGTGCGCTAGCAGTATGTCCGCTGTTTGGCAGTATTTCAGACTGGACCAACCAGCCAGAAAAACGGCGACATGTCTCATATGCCATACTGCTATTTCGAGCGGTGACAAGATTAGTAGCTTCAACACTTAATAAAGCATTTGAAGACGCATCACCCCACAGAACACGGTGGCAAGGGCAGAGAAGGATGAATCAACAATCTCTGGAAGCTTCATTCAAACGGAAGAGAAAAGTTTTCAAAAGACAGCCAACGAGCGATAAACATAACCAACAAAATTATCGAGTTTATTGTTCTGGATGACCAGCCGCTGTCAAAACTGAAATGCCCTGTATTTAACAAAACTGTTTCTGGAATTTAAGTTATAAAGAGGTATTTTCTTATATAATTTTTTAGATTCCTCGATTTATTTGCTGCACTTTTTTTATACAGTTATATTGTAAATCTAAAATACCTTTTTCAGTTTACAGTATTAGATGTGTGGCTCCATTTTAAGTTCTTTTTCACTTAAGAAAAATAAATAATATATTGCTGTGAAACGTATGTCAGATAATAAAAATACAGTTCACTGTATGTAGGCCTATTTGTTCATGTTTTATTAAGGGATAAGTCTGAAGCGCACACCATGAAATAATTCTATCAATTCATACAGTGCTAGTATGAATTGCAGCTGTAGAGATACACACCCAGGTATCGGATCAGTACTCGGTATCGGCCAATACCCTGAATCCAGGAATCGGAATCGGTATCGGGAAGGGAAAAAGGGTATCGGAACATCTCTAAAATTTGGCCATGGATGCCGGTGTTACACTCCTAATCTTTTTCGAAGGACATTGTGGGACCTCGGTTTAACGTGTCATCCGAAGGACTGTGTTTTTTGACAGTTTAGTGTCCCCATCACTATATGGGGCATCAGGACCCACACAGACCACAGGATGAGTACTCCCTTCTGGCCTTACTAACACCTCTTCCAGGATGAGTACTCCCTACTGGCCTAACTAACACCTCTTCAGCAGCAACCTAGGTTTCCCAGGAGGTGCAGGTATGACCAGGCTCAACCCTGCTTAGCTTCAGAGGGCAACAGTCTTGGGCTACAGGGTGATAGCTGGCAGATAGATTAGTAGTTGGGGAAATTTCAGAATGTTTCTTATTGGTTGCTGAAGTGCTTTTAGAAAAATAGACAGATGGACAGAGCAAGTGGGAGAGAGATCACAAGTTCAAAGAAATGCCAGGATCCATTAACATGTGTTAGAGACATGTCCCCTGTGATTCTCTCTAACTTTAACTATAGCCTTCAGATGGATGTGGCTTCACTTTGTGGTGTATCTTGACATTCTCTTGCTTTTCTTGTCATTTTGAGCTCTGTTTTAATAACTGTATGCCCAAGGGAGTACAATGAACACATTGAAATGGCACTCGTAATGATTTCTGGCAATTATAGCATATCTTTCTTCTGTGAATAATGTACTGGTTGCTCTTTTTCACGCAGTGAATGGGGCTGACACTTTAGAAATTAAAATAGTGTAAAAGCATCATACAAGGTTTATGAACGTAGTCCATGTATAAATGTTCTCATTTTGTTTCCATTGTAGAAAGAAAGTCATACCAGTTTGGAACGACTTGAGGGTGAGTAAACGATGGCTACATTTTCATTTTTATGCGAACTGTTCCTTTAAATGATGATGATACATACACAAACTCAGATAAATAGTATAAAAATAGTTTGTCTTCATCACTCAAGTAAACATATGTTTGATCTAAAGTTTGTTCTTCAGATACAACAGCTGTATTTATGCTTGGATGAGTTCTCATTGATGAAATGAAAAACATCTGTCTGCCATTTCTGATTGGTTTTCTGTCAGACCATAGTGTTGTGCTATGGTACGAGCTTTTCCAGCTGTTCAACATATGGCCACCAAAGTACATATGTAGAGATAATCCCATATTATAGAGCACAAGTGATCAGACTTCAGTCTAAACGCTACTCTGCTCTCCAAATAAAACTGTTTTTTTTTTACCAGAAAGCAACACGATTGAGAGGATCCCAAACTTTTAATTGATTTGGTCTGTTTCATATAGAGTCAGTGGTCTCAAGGTGTTGTAGCTTTAGTTTTCTTGGCTGCTGCCTTTAAAGTCACAGGTCAGGATAGTCACTAAAGGTTCGGGACTGTTGTATGGTGCCATCAGGAATCAGCGTTGTCATGAAGTCAACCATCACTTGATATTTAAAGCTCAGCTGATCCACGTCTTTGTTGAATATACCCAGAAATTTGTCGTTATACATATAAAATTGGTTGCAAAGTGGTTTCATAGTGACTTTACATTTTTATTATTTTGTATTTGCATATATATAAAATTGTTTTTATAATATTTAATAATTGATATATCAATTTATGATTCTATAAAATTATAAATTAACATAAAATGTATTATTAATTTAATTTTTAGGTTTTATTTTAAATATATTTTTAAATAAACTTAAATGTCACAGAATAAGTTTTAATTGTATAATATAATACTACTATAATATAATATAATATAATATAATATAATATAATATAATATAATATAATATAATATAATATAATATTATATAATATAATATAATACTGCCTCCACATGTTCTCTGATCACTGTTCTCTTTCTAACTCTTGTAAATACATTTAAATAAATTAATGTAAATAATTTAAATGAATACATTTAAATTCCATTAATTACATTTTAATCTTAATTCAGTTCTCACTGTATAATATAATATAATATATATAATATATGAATTACTAATAGAATAATTATTGCCTCTTTACATTTTAGTCTGTGCTCTGCTAACCTCTCTTTCCCTTTCTAAGTCTTATTTTGTAAATACATTTAAATTAATATTTTTTTTATAATTTAAATGAATACATTTAAATGTCATTAATTAAATTTTAATTTGAATGAGGTTCTTAGTCTTTTATTTTAGATTTATTTTATACATTATTGTTGAATTCATTTTCACATGACTGTGCAGTTTATAGCTCCTCTTATTTTGCTCCTTCACTTCCCATCTCATAAATGAGGCACATTTTCCATCCTGCGGTACCCGCTGCTCATGTTTGGGTTGCTAAGGGACTCACTGCATACGCCGAAATTGTCCTGACAGCCCAAGGTCATATTATTCTTTTTTTTTACCTCCTCTCTTTCCTCAGCAACAGCCGTAATGAAACTGTCCCTATTACAGGGCTCTTTTATGCGCCTGAAATTGGAATATTGCCAGTGTCGGACCCGGTGATGGTCTTGTCAGGCCCAGTGTGTGTTCTGTGTGTGTTTAGCTGAGAACACCGCGGAGTGATCATTTTTAATGGGAGCGCAATGGTCCACACCTCATCTGGCAGGATCCATGCGCAGGGGAGAGGTGATGACAGCTTATGGCAGAGAGAGAGAGAGAGGATGTATAAAAGATGTATAAATGAAAAAAGAGAAAGATTTTATTTACTTACTGTTGGAGGTTGTGGGAATGTGTTGAGCATTTACCTTCTTTTGATTAGTTCTCCTGAGAAAATCTGTGCCAGAAGCTTCGGCCCTGTTCCAGTGTTATGCTTGCAATGGCATTTTCAAGCTAAATATTTAGTTCAAATCAGAATTACTGCAGCTTTACATCGTTTACTAATTACCAAGACAGGAGAAGACAAGTTTCCACACTGAACGATAAACTGCTGTGCGACGTGACACAATCACAGCCAAATATATGTAAGGTTTAATCACAGATATGTGCAGTGAGATTATTGACCAATGAGAATTCCGCAGATTCCACTAATCAGGGCAAACAAGACAGAAATAGAAAAGGAACAATTGAGAGAATGACGAGCTGTTGTGGATGGCTAGTGTTTCTCTCTCTCTCTCTCTCTCTCTCTCTCTCTCCTCTCTCTCTCTCTCTCTCTCCTCTCTCCTCTCTCTCTCTCTCTCTCTCTCTCTCTCCTCTCTCTCTCTCTCTCTCTCTCTCCTCTCTCTCTCTCTCTCTCTCTCTCTCTCTCTCTCTCTCTCTCTCTCTCTCTCTCTCTCTCTCTCTCTCTCTCTCTCTCTCTCTCTCTCTCTCTCTCTCTCTCTCTCTCTCTCTCTCTCTCTCTCTCTCTCTCTCTCTCTCTCTCTCTCTCTCTCTCTCTCTCTCTCTCTCTCTCTCTCTCTCTCTCTCTCTCTCTCTCTCTCTCTCTCTCTCTCTCTCTCTCTCTCTCTCTCTCTCTTCAGGTAGAGTGCAAGCCGAGACCGAGATTTAAAAAAATGCCACATTTATGTGGTCTCAAGACAATAAACGACGTCTACACACTGTAATGACATGAAGCCCAATATGAAGAGGATAATCCAGTAAGACGATGTTACATTGACATTTATCTCTAAACAAGCATGAGCAGAAGTTTGTTCTCTCTCTCAGTTTTAATAAACATTCAAACTTCCCTCAAATAGCTGATTGTAAATACATACTGACAGGGCACCACTTAGCACCACGTGGGCATTAGCAATAAATGGATAAGGTAATTGGATTTGTCTTTCACTCCGTTAATTCTTTCGCAGATTATACAAGACAACCGGTTTGTTTATTAAAACAGAAAGACAGAGGAAATGATTTAGATGCTTATAGCGAGCTAAACACACGTCCCCCTGAGCTCTCAGTAGATCCAGGCGAGCTTTTGAGAGGCTTTGTCTGAAGCCTCACACTCCTAATTGGTTTTGAAAGTTTTGAGGGCTAATGTCTGTTCTTGAACTTCCTGTCACCATGATTTCCCACAGAGCGGCAGCAATCAGCTATAGTTTCCAGAGGATGGCGAACATCAAAGTTGTGCCCTTTTACTCCCATCATGCTTTAAAATGAACCCCATTTACTTCCTTAAAGGGATGGTTCACCTTCAAATTAAAATTCTCTATTTACTTCATGTCAGTCCAAAACTGTCTGTGTATCTTTCTTCTGTAGAACATAACAGAAAAGTTTTTTTTTGTCCATACAATGGTAGAACCATAACTGTTTGGTTACCAACATTCTTTGTGTTCCGCAGAAGAAAGATAAACATACAGTGTTAATATACTTTCCTAGCCTTGAGGTGAATGCAGTTGTTGTGCTGCATTGATTGATCTTTCCTTTTTGATAGTTGCATTTCAGATACATGGATCACGTTTTGCATCATCCTTCATGCCATGTTCTGAAATCCTCCTTTAAATGCCTCATTTTGCATCATTCTTTAAATAAAAGCCAAGCAAGTCCTTCTGCTAGTCTGAAGGATGTTGATGAAAGAGATCATTTGTGCACCGTTTATTCTTCAATTATTTAGCACTATATCAACCTTTTATCAAAATTTATACAGTACTTATTTCCCTCTCTTATATTTGACCAAAACATACAGTGATGTTGTGAAATATTATTACAATTAACTATTTGGTATTTCAATATATTTTAAAATGTAATTTATTCCTGTGATGGCGAAGCTGAATTTTCAGCATCACTACTTCAATGTCACATGATCCTTCAAAAAGCATTCAAATTTGAGAAACATTTCTTGTTATTATCAATGTTGAAAACAGTTGTACTGCTTAGTATTTTTTGTGGAAACGGGTACATTTTAAAATATTCTTTGATGAATAGATTTCAAAAGAATTTGGTAACATTATTTATGTCTTTACTGTCATTTTGGATCAGTTAAATGCATACTTGCTGAATAAAAATATTCATGTTTTTTAAAAAAAATCTTCCTAACCCCAAAGTTTTGAACGGTAGGCTACTGCATGCTGAAATCAAGGCAGTTGTTCAAATAGACTATTCAACTCCTCTACTGGTAAAATTTGTTCTTCTATCTCTCAGGAACAGAAGCCTTTCTGCCCCGTTTTTAGGAAAACTGCACTTCTCAAGGACCTATATGTTTTGGGCATTCAACAAAGATAGGAATAAATGTTTTATATGCAGTGTTATGTTACCGTCTAGGCAGCGGTTGACCAGCTTTCATTGCGTTTCAGATATCAAATTGCTCTCGTCGAGGCGAGTAAGATATTGAAGTAATTGCTCAGTTAGGGAGTTTTGTTCCTATGAATTAATACAGGGTAAATTCCTGACTGAATAGACAATGCTACAGCTCAATGTCTTCACCCTCAGGCTCATGTTGACATAAAATCAAAACCATAGCACAAACTGTAAATATAGCGAAACGCACACACACGTACACAGATTCACAAATAACAGAGAAATAGGCAGACGCTATGTGACATGTTTTATTCATTTGCCAAATCGTCTACGGCTCAACACTGCAGAGGCCTCAAAGCATCAGAGATTTCAATAAATGAGAACAACAAAAACAAACATGGGGGAAAAAAATAATACACTGAAGTAGAAACAAACAAAAAAAAAACGTTTGAAAAGATAAAGGTGGGCAAACCGGAGGCGAGGCAGGAGGGCTGAGCGGAAGAAAGCGAAATAGTCAGCTCCTCGATTCGGCCGACGACGCCATTATCACAGAACACCACCGTGGATGTAACACCCGGCTTCGGCTGTGAACATGACACCTTCCCGCTCCTCTCCTAATCTTTTTCTCTCTCTCTCTCTCGCACACACGAAGGCCTACTCTATATTTAGTTTTCCCTTCATTTCCTATTCACTCTTATATTGGCTTTCTCTTATTTGTCTCTGTCATTTTTTTAGTGCTTGTCTCACCGGCTCGTTCCCACTCTTCTCCTTACCTCTCATCCCGCACTGCGATGGAATATTAATACTGTTTTTTTATCTCTTTTCCTACATCTTTGTGGACTTGACATTTCTTCCACGTTTTTTATGCATTATCACTGAGCTACGTTCTTTTCGAGTGTCCCGTCAGGCGCCGGTCGTCAAACTTTTCTTCTCCTCCTGGATGACGTCAGTGGTCTGGCTGGGATCCAGAGAATTATTTATTTATTTATTTATTATGATAAGCAGAAATGACTTCTGCCGGAGAATGGTCTGTTCCGGGTTATTTAAAGGCTCGTAAACGCAAAACGGAGAGTGGAAATTCAGTGGCTTGTAGAGAAACAGTGCCGCATGGGAGTGAAACATGTTCCCAGCAGCACAAAACGTTTGTACAACATTTACAACATTGCAGTTTGGTTATTACCTAAGTAACGTACTCGGTTACTAACGTAACCTCGGTTCTCTCTAGAGAGGAACGAGTACTGCGTAATATCTTACGCTATGGGGAAAACTCTTTTCCACGAGATATTGAAGCCAAAAATTATCCTTAATTTTTTACTAATGTAAAACGCTTTGCAGCAGCAAGCAGACCTAGGCGAGACAGCTCGCGCGCCTATTGGCTGCTCTGCGGCAATAGCAGCAGCCTATCGAGAGAGGCTCTGCGTGACGTCACGACGAATGGGGGCCCTTCGCGCCCATATCGTCACGTCCCGCCAGAAAGGGCGTGGTCTCGCCCTATATCTTGGCTCGATAGCTGCTCTTACGTCGGTTTTTATCGCCGAAGCGAACCAGAGCGTATTCCAAGCACGGCAAGATACGCAGTACTCGTTCCCTCTCTAGAGAGAACCGAGGTTACGTTAGTAACCGAGTACGTTCTCTTACGAGAGTATCTCTCTTACTGCGTAATATCTTACGCTATGGGGAACACAATGCAACACGCCGTGCTGGTAGGGATCCAACACCAAAGACCCAGGGGCCGAAGCCCGGGGCGCATATAGTGCATAATCACCATAAACTCACAGAGAGTGAGGGAAGAGAGGCTAGAAGCATCATTCCCTGTAAATAGCCTCCGAAAGGGGCCAATCATATGACAATAACCAAACCGTCAGGGTGAACATTCAGCCTGAACTGGGTGGCCACAAGTGTGTCAATTTTTAAATGAGCTGCTGTACCGGTCAGTGAGCGATACGCAGGCCAAACTCAGTATCCGAGCCGCACAGCGGGCAGATAGCACTGAATTCTATACCGCTAAAAGCTTAGCTTGTAAGGCGGGGACCTCCAGATTATAGTATTTTATAAATGTAGACGGCGAGGCCCAGCCCGCGGCCATACAAATATCTTGCAGGGTAACCCCGCTAGACCATGCCCACGAGGAGGCCATGCCTCTCGTGGAGTGCGCTCTAACACCCAAAGGGCACTGAAGGCCCTTAGAAGTGTAAGCCAGCGCTATGGCACCAACTATCCATCTGGATAAGCTCTGTTTCGACGCGGCAAGTCCCTTAGTACGGCCGCCAAACGAAACAAAAAGCTGCTCAGTCTGTCTGAAACCAGACGAGCGGGACACATAAGCCCTTAGTGCCCTGACAGGGCAAAGGAGACTCGCGTCCTTCTCCTCATTGAGAACCGGAAGGGCAGACAGGGAAATCACCTGGGCCCTGAACGGTGTGTTGAGGGATTTTGGCACGTAACCGTGCTTTGGTTTGAGTATGACCTTAGAGTCGTTAGGTCCAAACTCCATGCATGACGCGCTTACTGAGAGCGCTTGCAAGTCCCCTACGCGCTTCACTGAAGCGAGAGCCATAAGAAACGCCGTCTTGAAAGACAAGTGTTTCATGTCTGACGACTGGATTGGCTCGAATGGGGCGCCTTTCATGGCCTCCAAGACCGTGGAAAGGTCCCATGTCGGGACTGAAGGGGGCCTGGGAGGGTTTAGCCTCCGAGCTCCTCTAAGGAAACGCACGACTAAGTCGCTCTTTCCTAGTGACTGGCCAGACACCGGTTTTGCAAACGTTGCTATGGCCGCCACGTATACTTTGAGCGTGGAAGGGGACCTGCCCTTATCCAGTAGCTCCTGAAGGAAGGAAAGCACTTCCGTAACCCCGCAGTCTACAGGTGAAAAGCCCTGCGCTTGACACCACGCAGAGAACACAGACCACTTCGAGGAGTAGAGCCGTCTGGTAGACGGGGCTCTAGCCTGCGCGATCGTGTTTAGCACTCCCTCTGGGAGGTCAGCGGGTACCCGTTGATGGCCCATGCGTGCAGGGACCACAGATCCGGGCGAGGATGCCAAATCGAGCCTTCCGCCTGAGAGAGGAGGTCTCTCCTCAGCGGTAACGGCCATGGGGCAGCGCTGGTCAGCTGCATCAGGACAGGGAACCACGACTGGTTTGTCCAGAGCGGAGCTATGAGTAGCACTGGGCATCCCTCCCTCCTGATTCGCTCCAACACCTGAGGCAGGAGTGAGACAGGGGGAAAAGCATAAAGGGGGCGGCGGGGCCAGACATGGGCCAGCGCGTCCCGGCTTTTCGAGAAGAATCTCGGGCAGTGAGCGTTTTCTTGGGACGCGAACAGGTCCACCTGCGCTCTGCCAAACGTTTCCCACAGCAGCTGGATCGTCTGCGGGTGCAGAGACCATTCTCCTGCTGGAACGTTGTTTCTGGACAGCCTGTCTGGTCCCACATTTAGGTGACCAGGCACATGCGCCGCTCTCAGCGAGAGCAGGTTGTGCTGAGCCCAGACCAGGAGGCGTTCCGTCAGCCTGTAAAGGTTTCGGGACCTGACGCCGCCCTGGCGATTTATGTACGCCACCACTGACATGTTGTCCGACCGGACCAATACGTGGTGGCCTGTTATCTGGGGACAGAAGCGCCTTAGCGCTTTGTCGACTGCTATCAATTCCAAGCAGTTTATGTGTAGGAGCTTCTCCCGCACTGACCACAGGCCAGCCAGCGGTCTGCCCTCGAGCAGCGCTCCCCACCCCGAAGTGGAGGCGTCCGTAGACACCACCTTCACACTTGAGGGGATCCCCAGACTCACGCCCGACTGATACCAGTCGGTCGCTTTCCATGGTTTCAGAGCCGAAATGCACTGATGGTCGACCCTGAGGCGAAACAGACCTGCGGTCCATGCCCTGGGGGGAACTCGTGCTTTTAGCCATAGCTGCAGTGGGCGCATGCGGAGCAGGCCCAACTGGAGTACAGAGGCTGCTGAGGCCATGAGACCCAGCATTTTCTGAAACCTTCTGAGCGGGACTATAGAGCCGTGGCGGAAGGATTTCGCGACGTGCTGGATATTCAATCCGCGCTCTGGTGACAGGCGTGCCGTCATGGATAGCGAGTCTAACACTGTTCCCAGAAAGGAAATCCTCCGACTGGGGAGCAGTGAGCTTTTCGCCCAATTGACTGTAAGGCCCAGCTTCTCGAGGTGCTCGAGTAATGTGGCCCTGTGTTCTAAGAGCTCCGTTCGTGAACGAGCTAGAATCAGCCAATCGTCCAAGTAATTCAAAACTCGCATGCCCCGAAGTCTCAGGGGAGCGAGGGCCGCGTCCATGCACTTCGTGAACGTACGGGGTGCTAGGGACAGGCCGAATGGCAGGACTGTGTATTGATATGCCTGGCCCTCGAAGGCGAATCTCAAGAATCGCCTGTGATGGGACGCTATTTGTATTTGGAAATACGCGTCTTTCAGATCTATTGACATGAACCAGTCTCCTTGGCGCACTTGCGCGAGGATTTTCCTGGTCGTAAGCATCCTGAACTGGCGTTTCACGAGCGCTCTGTTCAGCAGCCTCAGATCTAGAATGGGTCTGAGCCCACCATCTTTCTTCGGTACCAGAAAATATCTGCTGTATAAGCCCCCTTCGCTCTGAGCCTGAGATAAAGGTTCTATAGCCCCCTTTCTCAGTAGTTTCGCTATCTCGGCTCGAAGTAGATGAGATACTTCGCTTTTCACCGTAGTTTCGACGCGCGCCGCGTAGCGGCGAGGGCGTCGAGCGAATTGTAGCGAATAGCCTCTCTTTATAGTGTTCATCACCCACTCTGATACCCCGGGAAGCCTTGACCACGCATCCGCGTGAATAGCTAGGGGCAGAATGAAATCTGGGCTCTGGCCGCGGGAAAGCGGCGGCACAAGAGCCCGCGTGTGCTGGGAACACAGCGCCGTGTTTACGGCGTTCGAGGCGGGGGGCGCGCTGATCACAGCGGGCAGCCTGGCCGCGCTCATCTCCTCTGAGGCGGGTAGCGCCGAGAGAGAGAGCGGGGCGAATCCCGTGGGATTCGGCGTGTCTGTGAGGAAATGTGGGCGCGGGACCACGGGCACATTTGCTACACTGAAAACACTGTCGTTTAGGGCCGACTGAATGTGTGTTGGTTTCGTTTTTACAGAAACCGAGGGACACGCAGCGTGTAGTGTAAGCGGGCATGGGGATATGGGCGCGTTCACTACAGTGTTTGCACAATCGACCGGAGTCGATTTTATTTGTGCGAGCCCTGCACCGTGGCGGGCTGTGTCTGGGTGGGGGAATGGGCACTGGGGCGTGGGCATTCTTACAACACTCATAACACCATCGGCCGAGGCCGGGACACCAGAAAATACACTCTTTATTGGATTTATCTGGGTAGCCGTAAAAACAGCTTTTGTGTGCAGGCAAGCGGGCTGAGACACCGGCTGCTTCACTGCAAAATACACTGGTACAGTCACAACGCATGGGGCTGAACGAGCGAGAAGTTTTGGTGGAAATCCGGCCGCAGCGGGATCTGAACACCGTCGTTTTCCTAGAGCGGCTAGGAAGACTTTGGGGCCTCGGGCTTGATCTCAATCCTCGGCCGGGGCCCGCGGTGAGGGGGGCGGCGTCCGGCGGAGCGAGACCGCGGTCTCTGATCCCGGGCCTGGCGGCGCTGTGAGGCGGCGGCGGCGGAGGGCGGTGCAGGCTGGGGCTGAGAGCTGCGAGCAGGCGGCTTGGTGCGGCCTGTAGCGGAGCTCGAGCGCTTCGGCAGGAAGTGCTTCATAGCCTGAGAAGTCTTCTGCACCTCAACAAACCTGTCCGCGAAGTCCTTGACGGCCGTTCCGAACAGGCCCTCCGGGGAAATGGGCGCGTCGAGGAACACAGAGCGCTCGGCTTCCGTCATCTCAGACAGCGTCAACCATAAGTGTCTCTCGGCGACAGCGAGAGAGGCCATGTTCCGCCCCATGGCTTGCGCAGCGGCTTTAGAAGCGCGTAGAGCGAGGTCCGTAGCGCTCCTCAGGTCCGCCACACAGATAGCACCGGGTCCCTCCTCGTCCAGCTTGAGAAGGAGGTCTGCCTGGTAGATCTGCAGAATAGACATCGTGTGCAGCGCTGAGACTGCTTGCCCGGCGGCGGTGTAAGCGCGTCCGTGCAGCGATGATGTCACTCGGCAGGCTTTGGACGGGAGCGTCGTCTGAACCCGCCGTCCCGCAGAGGGCGGGCAGAGATGCGACGCGACAGCCGTCTCCACCGGAGGAATGGCGAGGTAGCCTCTACTTCCCGCACCGTCGACAGCGGAGAATGCCGCGGAGGTAGAGGTACGCATCCTGGCGGAAAAGGGGGCCTTCCACGACTTTGCAACCTCCTCGTGAAGTTCCGGGAGGAAGGGCGCGGGCCTAGATTTTGACGGAGCCTCGTCCTTGCCGAGAAAGCGCCCGTCTAATCTGTTGCGCGGCGGCAGCGTGGGTGCCTCCCAATCGAGGCCGATGCTTTCTACGGCCTTGGTGAGCAGACGCATCAGCTCAGACTCAATGCCGGCTCTCTTCCCAGAGGGTTGGCGGGGAGCGTTAGCGGAGGGGAGGTCCACAGAGCTCGCCCAATCCTCGCTATCCGAAGCCAAGAGAGAACACGCCTCGGTGTTGTCGTCCAACTCGATGGCGGACGCAGCGGCGGACGGCGGCCGCTGTCCGTCGGTGAGCGACTCGAGCGAAGCCGGCGAAGCTGGCGGGCGAACCGGCGAGCTTTGGCGGGCTGGAGATAGCTCGGGAGCGCGCTGGGCGCGGCGCTTCTTGCGACGCGGCGTCACGGCAGGCTGGGATACGGGCTCGGAGAACGAAGCCAGGCGAGTCCGCAGAGTCACCATAGGCAAACGTTCGCAGTGATGGCATCCGCCGTCAGCGAGCGCGATGGCCGCGTGATCCTCACCCAGGCAGGACACGCAGATGACATGTCGGTCCTCGTCGCTGAGTGGGGCTCGGCAAGAACCGCAGGAAGGCATCTTTAAAAAGACGCCGCTCTTTTAGAGGGGGTGGGAAAAAGCAGATATGCAAACACACACACACACACTCTATGCAGAGGAAAGGATATAACGCCGGAAAGCACAGCAGGTACGGCGGCTGAAGGCGGCGAGGCCAGCGACTCCAGACTCAATGGCACGTCCCGCTGAAGGCTACAGGTCGACGGCGCGGCTTCTCACTCTGGATCCAGCGATGCGTGAGGCTTCGCTGAAGAGATAAAAATCGACGTAA
>JAZAVI010000933.1:0-32685 GCA_036326025.1 Chrosomus eos
AATTAAATGAATTTGTTTGATTTTTGGCCAATTTCGGAAGTAAGGGGGGCTTCACCCCCCTGCCAGCCCGGATTATAAGGCCCTTTGTTGGACTTTTTCTCCCCTGTGCTTTCGAGTTTTTGGGCATTAACCCCCAAATGCTAGAGTCTCAAAAGCCAAAAAATTTTATTAAAGTTTGATGCGTTGCCACGGCAACAGTATCTAAGATATCAAAATCCTTTCCAGGTCTACATCTGCCGTATGTTTACATTATACACATAAAGTTTGAAGCAAATCGGGTAAAATAAGAGGGTGATTTCAAAGCATTTAGGAAGTGACACACTTCCTGCTGCCAGTTGGTGGCGCTATAACTTGAACTCACAATAGTCGCATCCATGTGATGGGGCTCTTACAGCGAACACACTGCTGAAGTTTCATCAAGATCAGTTAATGTATGCAGAAGTATATAACACACTTCCTGTTTCATCTATTCGCCATAAATTCGTTTCCTCGCCACGGCCAAACCGTTGAGATATCAAAAATCCCTGGCAATTTTCATCCTCAATGTCTGACTTCTGTGCACACCGAGTTTCGTGGCGATTGGTTGAATTCTCTAGGATTAGTATATCGAATTCCAGGGGCATACGCTTCCAAACAAACGATAATAGCCGACTTCCTGTTGGGCTGGGGTAAAAAGTGAAAGTACAAAGGATATATGAACGATGAGATCTATATGTGTACGAGTTTCATATTATACATGCAAGCGTGTTTGATTTATGGACCAAGTTTTCGGACCCCCGTTCCAGGGGGCGCTGTCGAGCCACCCTGCCACGCCCGGGTACCAGCTTCAGCCCGGCCCTGATGGCCGCGGTTTCTGACCCGTGTGCAAAGTTTCAAGAGTTTTTGAGCACGTAAGGGCCCCAAAGTGCGCTAAGATCTCAAAAGTATCCAAAAAGAATATTAAAGTTTGATGCGTTGTCACGGCAACAGCATCTAAGATATCAACAATCCTTTCACAGGTCTACATCTGGCGTGTGTCTACATTATACACATCAAGTTTGAAGCAAATCGGTAAAGCCTGTTTGATTTATGGACCAAGTTTTTCGGACCCCGTTCCAGGGGGCGCTGTCGAGCCCCCCTGCCACGCCCGGGTACCAGCTTCAGCCCGGCCCTGATGGCCGCGGTTTCTGACCCGTGTGCAAAGTTTCAAGAGTTTATTGAGCATGTTAAGGCCCCAAAAGTGCGCTAAGAATCTCAAAAGTATCCAAAAAGAATATTAAAGTTTGATGCGTTGTCACGGCAACAGCATCTAAGATATCAACAATCCTTTCACAGGTCTACATCTGGCTTGTGTCTATATTATAACACATCAAGTTTGAAGCAAATAGGGTAAAGCGTGTTGGATATATGGACCAAATTGTCGGACCCGTTCAAGGGGGCGCTGTCGAGCCCCCTGCCACGCCCGGGTACCAGCTTCAGCCTGGCCCTGATGGCCGCGGGTTTTGTCCTGTGTGCAAAGTTTCAAGAGTTTTCAAGCACGTTTAAGAACCCCAAAAGTGCCCGAAAGCAAAAAAAAAGCATGAAAAAGCTTAAAAAAAGGAATATTAATGTTTGATGCATTGCCATGGCAACAGTGTCTAAGATATCAATAATCCTTTCACAGGTCTACATCTGGCATGTGTCTACATTATGCACATGAAGTTTGAAGCAAATCGGGTAAAAATAAGAGGTTGATTTAAAAGCATTTTGGAAGTGACACACTTCCTGCTGCCAGTTGGTGGCGCTATAAACTTTGACTCACAATAGACACATCCATGTGATCGGGCTCTTACAGCGAACACACTGCTGAAGTTTCATCAAGATCAGTTAATGTATGCAGTAGTTATAACACACTTCCTGTTTCACGTTTCTCGCCATAATTTCGTTTCCTCGCCACGGCCAAACCGTTCGAGATATCAAAAATCCCCTGGCAATTTTTCATCCTCAGTGTCTTGACTTCATGCACACCGAGTTTTCGTGCCGTGTGTTTGAATTCTCTAGGAGGAGTGTTTTCACATTCCATTGCATGCGTTTTCCAAACAACCCTTAATAGCCGACTTCCTGTTGGGCTGGGTAAAAAGTTAGAGTGCGAAGTATATATGAAACGATGAGATCTACATGTGTACCGAGTTTCATATTATTACATGCAAGCGTGTTTGATTTATGGACCATGTTTTCGGACCCCATTCCAGGGGGCGCTGTCGAGCCCCCCTGCCACGCCCGGGTACCATCTTCAGCCCGGCCCTGATGGCCGCGGGTTCTGACATGTGTGCAAAGTTTCAGGAGTTTTTGAGCATGTTAAGGCCTCCAAAAGTGTCCAAAAGGTAGAAGAAAAATAATAATAATAATAATAATAATAATAATAATAATAATAATAATAATAAATAATCCTTAGGAAAACAATAGGGCCTTCGCCCTTTGGGCTTGGGCCCTAATAATCCTTAGGAAAACAATAGGGCCTTCGCCCTTAGGGCTTGGGCCCTAATAAATAATCCTTAGGAAAACAATAGGGCCTTCGCCCTTTGGGCTTGGGCCCTAATAATAAATAATCCTTAGGAAAACAATAGGGCCTTCGCCCTTTGGGCTTGGGCCCTAAATATAGCTGCGAGCAGCGATTACGGGCCCAAGCCGGGGCACCGCAACCCTGGTGCCTTTAGGGTTATTGTGCACGACGTGACACAAAATATCTGCTCGCTATCTGCCGAACGGCTCTGGTAGTCCCGCTTCAGCACTGATGATGTTGTAGAAATAGTGTGCTCTGGTTGGTCTGGATTATTCGGGATTTTTTATTTTATACAGAAATAAGTTATTTATAATTCAGATGAGAATAAAGTTAGTGTTGATTAAAATGAAGGAAAACAAATATATTGATCTGAAATATAGCACATTCATTTTACATTTATTTAGGTTCAATTACCAAACATACAATCTTAATTTAATTTAAAGCAAACAATACATTTGAAATACATGGGTTGTATGCACATTTTTTTTTTATAAAAAATATATATATATATATATATATCCAAAAAGACAAGGCTTAAAAACTCTTGTCACTGTAACAGACACAATCTCTCACTCACACACACACACACACACACACACACACACACACCACACACACACACACACACACACACACACACACACACAAAACACGTCAAGTCACATTTTAGATGCAATATTGAATAAGCAGAAAAATCGGATTTTCTGCTCTGAAAATATAAATAAGCATACAAATTGAATAAGCACTTTGAATATTCTAAACAGAATAAGCATTAGTCGCTAATGAATAAGTACTAGTACTTAATGGAATAGATACTAATATCTAAAAAATAAGTACTAGTAGCATGAAAATAGAGACTAGTATGTTAAATTGATTAAATGTTAAAACGGCTTGCCATATTGGCTCAGAGAGAGAGAGAGAGAGAAACTGACATTTTAGATAATAGCACCTATTAATAGATACTAGTATTTATTCAATAAATACTAGTTCTAAGTCATTACATACTAGTACCTATTAAATAGATACCAGTACTTATTCATTAGCTACTAATACGTATTCAAAAGAATATCTAAAGAATAAGCACTACTATCTAAAGAATAGGCACTAGTACTAAAGAATAAGCACTAGTCGCTAATGAATAAGTACTATTACTTAATGGAATAGATACTAGTATCTAAAAAATAAGTACTAGTAGCATGAAAAAAGAGACTAGTAGGTTAAAATGATTAAATGTTAAAACGGCTTGCCATATTGACTCAGAGCATCAAAAGCATCAAACAAGAATATTAAAGTTTGATGTGTTGCCACAGCAACAGTTTCAAAGATATCAAGAATCCCTTCACAGGTCTTCATCTGCAGTGTATTTACATTATACAGATGAAGTTTGAAGCAAATCAGGTAAAAATAAGAGGGTGATTTCAAAGCCTTTAGGAAGTGACACACTTCCTGCTGCCAGTTGGTGGCGCTATAACTTTGACTCACAATAGTCACATCCATGTGATCGGACTCTTACAGCGAACACACTGCTGAAGTTTCATCAAGATCAGTTAATGTATGCAGAAGTTATAACACACTTCCTGTTTCCATTATTCGCCATAAATTCGTTTCCTCGCCACGGCCAAACCGTTCGAGATATCAAAAATCCCCTGGCAATTTTTCATCCTCAATGTCTTGACTTCATGCTGACCGAGTTCGTGGTGATTGGTTGAATTCTATCAAGTAGTATATCGAATTCCAGGGGCATTCGCTTCCAAACAAACCATAATAGCCGACTTCCTGTTGGGCTGGGGTAAAAAGTAAAAGTACAAAGGATATATGAATCTATGAGATCTATGTGTGTACCGAGATTCATATTATTACATGCAAGCGTGTTTGATTTATGGACCAAGTTTTCGGACCCCGTTCCGCCCGGGTACCAGCTTCAGCCCGGCCCTGATGGCCGCGGTTTCTGACCCGTGTGCAAAGTTTCAAGAGTTTTTGAGCATGTTAAGGGCCCCAAAAGTGCGCTAAGAATCTCAAAAGTATCCAAAAAGAATATTAAAGTTTGATGCGTTGTCACGGCAACAGCATCTAAGATATCAACAATCCTTTCACAGGTCTACATCTGGCTTGTGTCTACATTATACACATCAAGTTTGAAGCAAATAGGGTCAAGCGTGTTGGATATATGGACCAAATTGTCGGACCCGTTCAAGGGGGCGCTGTCGAGCCCCCCTGCCACGCCCGGGTACCAGCTTCAGCCTGGCCCTGATGGCCGCGGGTTTTGTCCTGTGTGCAAAGTTTCAAGAGTTTTCGAGCACGTTAAGAACCCCAAAAGTGCCCGAAAGCATAAAAAAGCATGAAAAAGCTTAAAAAAAGGAATATTAATGTTTGATGCATTGCCATGGCAACAGTGTCTAAGATATCAATAATCCTTTCACAGGTCTACATCTGGCATGTGTCTACATTATGCACATGAAGTTTGAAGCAAATCGGGTAAAAATAAGAGGGTGATTTAAAAGCATTTTGGAAGTGACACACTTCCTGCTGCCAGTTGGTGGCGCTATAACTTTGACTCACAATAGTCACATCCATGTGATCGGGCTCTTACAACGAACACACTGCTGAAGTTTCATCAAGATTAGTTAATGTATGCAGTAGTTATAACACACTTCCTGTTTCACGTTTCTCGCCATAATTTCGTTTCCTCGCCACGGCCAAACCGTTCGAGATATCAAAAATCCCCTGGCAATTTTTCATCCTCAGTGTCTTGACTTCACGCTGACCGAGTTTCGTGCCGTGTGTTTGAATTCTCTAGGAGGAGTGTTTCACATTCCTTTGCATGCGTTTTCCAAACAAGCCTAAATAGCCGACTTCCTGTTGGGCTGGGGTAAAAAGTTAGAGTGCGAAGTATATATGAAACGATGAGATCTACATGTGTACCGAGTTTCATATTATTACATGCAAGCGTGTTTGATTTATGGACCATGTTTTCGGACCCCGTTCCAGGGGGCGCTGTCGAGCCCCCCTGCCACGCCCGGGTACCATCTTCAGCCCGGCCCTGATGGCCGCGGGTTCTGACATGTGTGCAAAGTTTCAGGAGTTTTTGAGCATGTTAAGGCCTCCAAAAGTGTCCAAAAGGTAGAAGAAAAATAATAATAAATATAGCTGCGAGCAGCGATTACGGGCCCAAGCCGGTGGCACCGCAACCCCGGTGCCTTTAGGGTTATTGTGCACGACGTGACACAAATATCAAAATATCTGCTCGCCATCTGCCGAACGGCTCTGGTAGTTCCGCTTCAGCACTGATGATGTTGTAGAAATAGTGCACTCTGGTTGGTCTGGATTATTCGGGATTTTTTATTTTATACAGAAATAAGTTATTTATTAAGTTATTAAATGTTAAAACGGCTTGCCATATTGGCTCAGAGCATCAAAAGCATCAAACAAGAATATTAAAGTTTGATGCGTTGCCACGGCAACAGTATCTAAGATATCAATAATCCTTTCACAGGTCTACATCTGCCGTGTGTTTACATTATACACATAAAGTTTGAAGCAAATTGGGTAAAAATAAGAGGGTGATTTCAAAGCATTTAGGAAGTGACACACTTCCTGCTGCCAGTTGGTGGCGCTATAACTTTGACTCACAATAGTCACATCCATGTGATCGGACTCTTACAGCGAACACACTGCTGAAGTTTCATCAAGATCAGTTAATGTATGCAGAAGTTATAACACACTTCCTGTTTCCATTATTCGCCATAAATTCGTTTCCTCGCCACGGCCAAACCGTTCGAGATATCAAAAATCCCCTGGCAATTTTCATCCTCAATGTCTTGACTTCATGCTGACCGAGTTTCGTGGCGATTGGTTGAATTCTCTAGGAGGAGTATATCGAAGTCCAGGGGCATACGCTTCCAAACAAACCATAATAGCCGACTTCCTGTTGGCTGGGTAAAAAGTAAAAGTACAAAGGATATATGAACCGATGAGATCTATATGTGTACCGAGTTTCATATTATTACATGCAAGCGTGTTTGATTTATGGACCAAGTATTCGGACCCCGTTCCAGGGGGCGCTGTCGAGCCCCCCTGCCACGCCCGGGTACCAGCGTCAGCCCAGCCCTGATGGCCCCATGTTCTGACCCGTTGCAAAGTTTCAAGAGTTTTTGAGCATGTTAAGGCCTCCAAAAGTGTCCAAAAGGTAGTAAAAAAAATATTAGAAGAAGAAGAATAAGAATAATAAATAATCCTTAGAAAACAATAGGGCCTTCGCCCTTAGGGCTTGGGCCCTAAATATAGCTGCGAGCAGCGATACGGGCCCAAGCCGGTGGCACCGCAACCTGGTGCACCAGGGTGGCGGTACCGCCGGCTTTGGCCCTTCATCGCTGCTCGCAGCTATATTTATATATTTATATATATATATATAATATTATATATATATTATATATATATATAATATAATATATAATATATATATATATATATAAAGCCGGTGGCAACGCCACCCTGGTCCCTTTAGGGTTATTGTGCACGACGTGACAAAATATCTGCTCGCTATCTGCCGAACGGCTCTGGTAGTCCCGCTTCAGCACTGATGATGTTGTAGAAATAGTGTGCTCTGGTTGGTCTGGATTATTCAGGATTTATTATTTTATACAGAAATAAGTTATTTATAATTCAGATGAGAATAAAGTTAGTGTTGATTAAAATGAAGGAAAACAAATATATTGATCTGAAATATAGCACATTCATTTTACATTTATTTAGGTTCAATTACCAAATATACAATCTTAATTTAATTTAAAGCAAACAATACATTTAAAATACATGGGTTGTATGCACATTTTTTTTAATAAAAAAATATATATCCAAAAAGACAAGGCTTAAAAACTCTTGTCACTGTAACAGACACAATCTCTCTCTCTCTCTCTCACACACACACACACACACACACACACACACACACACACACACACACACACACACACACACACACACACACACACACACACACAGACACACACACACACACACACACACACACACACACACACACACACACACACGTCAAGTCACTTACATTTTAGATGCAATATTGAATAAGCAGAAAAATCGGATTTTCTGCTCTGAAAATATAAATAAGCATACAAATTGAATAAGCACTTTGAATATTCTAAACAGAATAAGCACTAGTCGCTAATGAATAAGTACTAGTACTTAATGGAATAGATACTAATATCTAAAAAATAAGTACTAGTAGCATGAAAATAGAGACTAGTATGTTAAAATGATTAAATGTTAAAACGGCTTGCCATATTGGCTCAGAGAGAGAGAGAGAGAGAGAGAGAGAGAGAGAGAGAGAGAGAGAGAGAGAGAGAGAAAATGACATTTTAGATAATAGTAACTATTAAAAGATACTAGTACTTATTCATTAGCTACTAATACGTATTCAAAAGAATATCTAAAGAATAAGCACTAGTATCTAAAGAATAAGCACTAGTCGCTAATGAATAAGTACTAGTACTTAATGGAATAGATATTAGTATCTAAAAAATAAGTACTAGTAGCATGAAAATAGAGACTAGTAGGTTAAAATGATTAAATGTTAAAACGGCTTGCCATATTGGCTCAGAGCATCAAAAGCATCAAACAAGAATATTAAAGTTTGATGCGTTGCCACGGCAACAGTATCTAAGATATCAATAATCCTTTCTCAGGTCTACATCTGCCGTGTGTTTACATTATACACATAAAGTTTGAAGCAAATTGGGTAAAAATAAGAGGGTGATTTCAAAGCATTTAGGAAGTGACACACTTCCTGCTGCCAGTTGGTGGCGCTATAACTTTGACTCACAATAGTCACATCCATGTGATCGGGCTCTTACAACGAACACACTGCTGAAGTTTCATCAAGATCAGTTAATGTATGCAGAAGTTATAACACACTTCCTGTTTCCATTATTCGCCATAAATTCGTTTCCTCGCCACGGCCAAACCGTTCGAGATATCAAAAATCCCCTGGCAATTTTTCATCCTCAATGTCTTGACTTCATGCTGACTGAGTTTCGTGGCGATTGGTTGAATTCTCTAGGAGTAGTATATCGAATTCCAGGGGCATACGCTTTCAAACAAACCATAATAGCCGACTTCCTGTTGGGCTGGGGTAAAAAGTAAAAGTACAAAGGATATATGAATCGATGAGATCTATATGTGTACCAAGTTTCATATTATTACATGCAAGCGTGTTTGATTTATGGACCAAGTTTTCGGACCCCGTTCCAGGGGGCGCTGTCGAGCCCCCCTGCCTCGCCCGGGTACCAGCTTCAACCCGGCCCTGATGGCCGCGGGTTCTGACCCGTGTGCAAAGATTCAAGAGTTTTTGAGCACGTTAAGGGCCCCAAAGGTGCGCTGAGAGTCTCAAAAGTATCCAAAAAGAATATTAAAGTTTGATGCATTGTCACGGCAACAGCATCTAAGATATCAACAATCCTTTCACAGGTCTACATCTGGCGTGTGTCTACATTATACACATCAAGTTTGAAGCAAATCGGGTAAAGCCTGTTTGATTTATGGACCAAGTTTTCGGACCCCGTTCCAGGGGGCGCTGTCGAGCCCCCCTGCCACGCCCGGGTACCAGCTTCAGCCCGGCCCTGATAGCCGCGGTTTCTGACCCGTGTGCAAAGTTTCAAGAGTTTTTGAGCATGTTAAGGGCCCCAAAAGTGCGCTAAGAATCTCAAAAGTATCCAAAAAGAATATTAAAGTTTGATGCGTTGTCACGGCAACAGCATCTAAGATATCATCAATCCTTTCACAGGTCTACATCTGGCTTGTGTCTACATTATACACATCAAGTTTGAAGCAAATAGGGTAAAGTGTGTTGGATATATGGACCAAATTGTCGGACCCGTTCAAGGGGGCGCTGTCGAGCCCCCCTGCCACGCCCGGGTACCAGCTTCAGCCTGGCCCTGATGGCCGCGGGTTTTGTCCTGTGTGCAACGTTTCAAGAGTTTTCGAGCACGTTAAGAACCCCAAAAGTGCCCGAAAGCATAAAAAAGCATGAAAAAGCTTAAAAAAAGGAATATTAATGTTTGATGCATTGCCATGGCAACAGTGTCTAAGATATCAATAATCCTTTCACAGGTCTACATCTGGCATGTGTTTACATTATGCACATGAAGTTTGAAGCAAATCGGGTAAAAATAAGAGGGTGATTTAAAAGCATTTTGTAAGTGACACACTTCCTGCTGCCAGTTGGTGGCGCTATAACTTTGACTCACAATAGTCACATCCATGTGATCGGGCTCTTACAACGAACACACTGCTGAAGTTTCATCAAGATTAGTTAATGTATGCAGTAGTTATAACACACTTCCTGTTTCACGTTTCTCGCCATAATTTCGTTTCCTCGCCACGGCCAAACCGTTCGAGATATCAAAAATCCCCTGGCAATTTTTCATCCTCAGTGTCTTGACTTCATGCACACCGAGTTTCGTGCCGTGTGTTTGAATTCTCTAGGAGGAGTGTTTCACATTCCATTGCATGCGTTTTCCAAACAACCCTTAATAGCTGACTTCCTGTTGGGCTGGGGTAAAAAGTTAGAGTGCGAAGTATATATGAAACGATGAGATCTACATGTGTACCGAGTTTCATATTATTACATGCAAGCGTGTTTGATTTATGGACCATGTTTTCGGACCCCGTTCCAGGGGGCGCTGTCGAGCCCCCCTGCCACGCCCGGGTACCATCTTCAGCCCGGCCCTGATGGCCGCGGGTTCTGACATGTGTGCAAAGTTTCAAGAGTTTTTGAGCATGTTAAGGCCTCCAAAAGTGTCCAAAAGGTAGTAAAAAAAAAAAATAATAATAATAATAATAATAATAATAATAATAATAAATAATCCTTAGGAAAACAATAGGGCCTTCGCCCTTAGGGCTTGGGCCCTAATAAAATATAGCTGCGAGCAGCGATTACGGGCCCAAGCCGGTGGCACCGCAACCCTGGTGCACCAGGGTGGCGGTACCGCCGGCTTTGGCCCTTCATCGCTGCTCGCAGCTATATTTATTTAATATATATATATATATATATATATATATATATATATATATATATATATATATATATATATATATATATATATATATAAAGCCGGTGGCATCGCCACCCTGGTGCCTTTAGGGTTATTGTGCACGACGTGACACAAAATATCTGCTCGCTATCTGCCGAACGGCTCTGGTAGTCCCGCTTCAGCACTGATGATGTTGTAGAAATAGTGTGCTCTGGTTGGTCTGGATTATTCGGGATTTTTATTTTATACAGAAAAAAGTTATTTATAATTCAGATGAGAATAAAGTTAGTGTTGATTAAAATGAAGGAAAACAAATATATTGATCTGAAATATAGCACATTCATTTTACATTTATTT
This sequence comes from Chrosomus eos, assembly GCA_036326025.1. Classification (NCBI taxonomy): domain Eukaryota; kingdom Metazoa; phylum Chordata; class Actinopteri; order Cypriniformes; family Leuciscidae; genus Chrosomus; species Chrosomus eos. The sequence continues at coordinate 10,927 of JAZAVI010000933.1, forward strand.
AGGTTCAATTACCAAACATACAATCTTAATTTAATTTAAAGCAAACAATATATTTGAAATACATGGGTTGTATGCACATTTTTTTTTATAAAAAATATATATATATCCAAAAAGACAAGGCTTAAAAACTCTTGTCACTGTAACAGACACAATCTCTCTCTCTCTCACACACACACACACACACACACACACACGTCAAGTCACATTTTAGATGCAATATTGAATAAGCAGAAAAATCGGATTTTCTGCTCTGAAAATATAAATAAGCATACAAATTGAATAAGCACTTTGAATATTCTAAACAGAATAAGCATTAGTCGCTAATGAATAAGTACTAGTACTTAATGGAATAGATACTAATATCTAAAAAATAAGTACTAGTAGCATGAAAATAGAGACTAGTATGTTAAAATGATTAAATGTTAAAACGGCTTGCCATATTGGCTCAGAGAGAGAGAGAGAGAAAATGACATTTTAGATAATAGCACCTATTAATAGATACTAGTATTTATTCAATAAATACTAGTTCTAAGTCATTACATACTAGTACATATTAAATAGATACCAGTACTTATTCATTAGCTACTAATACGTATTCAAAAGAATATCTAAAGAATAAGCACTACTATCTAAAGAATAGGCACTAGTACTAAAGAATAAGCACTAGTCGCTAATGAATAAGTACTATTACTTAATGGAATAGATACTAGTATCTAAAAAATAAGTACTAGTAGCATTGTAAAGACTTTTGGGCGGGATCTAATCCCTGGGGAATTTGCATATCATAATTAATAATTGGTAATTAATAATTATTCTTACATGTTTGGATTAGATCAGTCTTACATGTTAATAAATCTCCCTCTAAAGGAGAATGTCATTTTACCTGGATGTATACATGCAATCCTTTCATTTTAACAAGTTGATTGCAGTTAATTACACAGATCACGTCTTACAAAGCAGGCAAAATTAATTTAGCTCAATTGTCCGAATAATATTGAGGGGTTTTCCCCAATATCATCTTACTTTATAGGATTGCAGGAAACGCAATTCTCTGGCCAGAAGAATTGGGTTTTCTGCCCTATAAACAAATATGTAAAGCTATCTTTAAGTTATAAAGTTCGTAGCAAGATCTTTTGGCACTTCAGAGACTCGAAATTGAGCAAAGAGAAAGTCCATCAGTCAAGTGAATATAATGATTTAATAAAGGCATGTCTACTTATACATTTACTACGTTTACACGGGAGATATATGTATTTACAAACACTTAGCAGTACACAAACAATAAGACAATGAACGAGTGAGTGTGTGAGATATAGAGATAGGGATAACTTACACGCGTGAGAGCGAGTAAGAGAGAGAGAAAGGGAGTTACATTCACCTAGACAGACAACCCCTCCGAAACAACACAAAACACATTCTTAATGCTCTGAAAACAGGGTAACCTAATTTTACTTGCATGTGGAATGGTTCTCTCAGGTGTTGCTGTGTTCCTTGAGCGGCTTGCCTGGTCTAGGCGCGTTTTGGACGGCAGATCTTTTGTTCTCCGTGCGCGTGCGTGAGCTGAATCCTTGGTTCCGTGGATAGTCACGTGATGCGGCGCGAGTCTTTGAACAGCGGTTGGAAGTCTTTGAGTTAACATTACCAACGGAAAATAGTTCGACTGAGTCCGTTTCACTTGGTGGAAGTGAACAGAGTCGACTACGAAAACAAAACTTTGACTAACAAAGAAAAATCTCCGAAGGAGATCCCAGAGAAGCGCGTGGGCATCTCTCAGTACGACGCGTCACATGGTTACGTGCCGCGTGCTTCTCCTTCAGAGAGAGAGAGAGCGTTTGTTGCAGTGTCCCTTGTAGTTGGATTTGCTGAAGAGATATGTCACGCGGGGTTCTTTTCACTCGTCGATCGGAATTAAACCCGGGGACTTATCTTAAAAACACAAACTAAACTAGAACACATAAAAGAAAGGCGAAAAAGCTCGCCAGGAGGCGAGACGTTACATCATGACACGCGGACATGGACGTAAGAGAGTGTTTAAACTGGTGTTCAGTCCTTTTGAAGCCCTGACTTTTCCGCCTTCTTTTGGAAGAGGGTCCAATCAGGAGCTTTCTCTTTGGAGGGAGGTTTTATGGCCCAAGGTGTTCTAACCAGGCATTTGACTCCCTAATTTCATTGGGTGTTTAAGGGAAGAATCTTCACAATTTTTATAATACTAGTGTGTCACCAAGTTTAGCAAAATGTAATGTCAATTAACAAATGGGGAACGAAGATTGGAGTTTATCAAGACCAACTTGCCAAAAACGGATTTGGTTAAACAGTTTGCAAAGTTTAAGACCTTATACCATTAGTTTCCCAACACATAGATCAAACCCCTAAAAGACAAATCGTAAAATGAGATTAGATACATTGTTCGTATAATTCAAAAGGGGAAGTATAATAGAATATATATGAATGCAGAATTCATTTCTCCTTCGTTAGAATTCTAGGGAATACGCAGTTACATATAAAAAAACATAATGGTAAACTCAGTTATTTCAATGTAAGATGAACAAACAAACACATAAAACACATTGAATATTTCTGTTTAAAATGTCTTTTAAAAAGAGAAGTTTCTTTTCTCTGTAACATTCACTTCCTGTGGCACATTCCACATTCCTGGGGGGGATGTGTGTTTGGTGGAATGTGTGTGTGTGTGTGTGTGTGTTAATTTTGAGTCCTGGGGGAGGACGCTGGTGTGGAGCTTCCCGGCCTTTGAAGGCTCTTAGGATTTTAGTTATCCAGAATATATTTAATTATTCAGATTCACCCTAAATACGCTACAGCATGAAAAAAGAGACTACTAGGTTAAAATGATTAAATGTTAAAACGGCTTGCCATATTGACTCAGAGCATCAAAAGCATCAAACAAGAATATTAAGGTTTGATGCGTTGCCACAGCAACAGTTTCAAAGATATCAAGAATCCCTTCACAGGTCTTCATCTGCAGTGTATTTACATTATACAGATGAAGTTTGAAGCAAATCGGGTAAAAATAAGAGGGTGATTTCAAAGCCTTTAGGAAGTGACACACTTCCTGCTGCCAGTTGGTGGCACTATAACTTTGACTCACAATAGTCACATCCATGTGATCGGACTCTTACAGCGAACACACCGCTGAAGTTTCATCAAGATCAGTTAATGTATGCAGAAGTTATAACACACTTCCTGTTTCCATTATTCGCCATAAATTCGTTTCCTCGCCACGGCCAAACCGTTCGAGATATCAAAAATCCCCTGGCAATTTTTCATCCTCAATGTCTTGACTTCATGCTGACTGAGTTTCGTGGCGATTGGTTGAATTCTCTAGGAGTAGTATATCGAATTCCAGGGGCATACGCTTTCAAACAAACCATAACAGCCGACTTCCTGTTGGGCTGGGGTAAAAAGTAAAAGTACAAAGGATATATGAATCGATGAGATCTATATGTGTACCAAGTTTCATATTATTACATGCAAGCGTGTTTGATTTATGGACCAAGTTTTTGGACCCCGTTCCAGGGGGCGCTGTCGAGCCCCCCTGCCACGCACGGGTACCAGCTTCAGCCCGGCCCTGATGGCCGCGGTTTCTGACCCGTGTGCAAATTTTCAAGAGTTTTTGAGCACGTTAAGGGCCCCAAAAGTGCACTGAGATTCTCAAAAGTATCCAAAAAGAATATTTAAGTTTGATGCATTGTCACGGCAACAGCATCTAAGATATCAACAATCCTTTCACAGGTCTACATCTGGCGTGTGTCTACATTATACACATCAAGTTTGAAGCAAATCGGGTAAAGCCTGTTTGATTTATGGACCAAGTTTTTGGACCCCGTTCCAGGGGGCGCTGTCGAGCCCCCCTGCCACGCCCGGGTACCAGCTTCAGCCCGGCCCTGATGGCCGCGGTTTCTGACCCGTGTGCAGAGTTTTTGAGCATGTTAAGGGCCCCAAAAGTGTGCTAAGAATCTCAAAAGTATCCAAAAAGAATATTAAAGTTTGATGCGTTGTCACGGCAACAGCATCTAAGATATCAACAATCCTTTCACAGGTCTACATCTGGCATGTGTCTACATTATACACATCAAGTTTGAAGCAAATCGGGTAAAGCGTGTTGGATATATGGACCAAATTGTCGGACCCGTTCAAGGGGGCGCTGTCGAGCCCCCCTGCCACGCCCGGGTACCAGCTTCAGCCTGGCCCTGATGGCCGCGGGTTTTGTCCTGTGTGCAAAGTTTCAAGAGTTTTCGAGCACGTTAAGAACCCCAAAAGTGCCCGAAAGCATAAAAAAGCATGAAAAAGCTTAAAAAAAGGAATATTAATGTTTGATGCATTGCCATGGCAACAGTGTCTAAGATATCAATAATCCTTTCACAGGTCTACATCTGGCATGTGTCTACATTATGCACATGAAGTTTGAAGCAAATCGGGTAAAAATAAGAGGGTGATTTAAAAGCATTTTGAAAGTGACACACTTCCTGCTGCCAGTTGGTGGCGCTATAACTTTGACTCACAATAGTCACATCCATGTCATCGGACTCTTACAACGAACACACTGCTGAAGTTTCATCAAGATTAGTTAATGTATGCAGTAGTTATAACACACTTCCTGTTTCACGTTTCTCGCCATAATTTCGTTTCCTCGCCACGGCCAAACCGTTCGAGATATCAAAAATCCCCTGGCAATTTTTCATCCTCAGTGTCTTGACTTCATGCACACCGAGTTTCGTGCCGTGTGTTTCAATTCTCTAGGAGGAGTGTTTCACATTCCATTGCATGCGTTTTCCAAACAACCCTTAATAGCCGACTTCCTGTTGGGCTGGGGTAAAAAGTTAGAGTGCGAAGTATATATGAAACGATGAGATCTACATGTGTACCGAGTTTCATATTATTACATGCAAGCGTGTTTGATTTATGGACCATGTTTTCGGACCCCGTTCCAGGGGGCGCTGTCGAGCCCCCCTGCCACGCCCGGGTACCATCTTCAGCCCGGCCCTGATGGCCACGGGTTCTGACATGTGTGCAAAGTTTCAGGAGTTTTTGAGCATGTTAAGGCCTCCAAAAGTGTCCAAAAGGTAGTAAAAAAATAATTAGAAGAATAAATATAGCTGCGAGCAGCGATTACGGGCCCAAGCCGGTGGCACCGCAACCCTGGTGCACCAGGGTGGCGGTACCGCCGGCTTTGGCCCTTCATCGCTGCTCGCAGCTATATTTATTTATATATATATATATATATATATATATATATATATATATATATATATATATATATATATATATATATATATATAAATAAAGCCGGTGGCATCACCACCCTGGTGCCTTTAGGGTTATTGTGCACGACGTGACACAAAATATCTGCTCGCTATCTGCCGAACGGCTCTGGTAGTCCCGCTTCAGCACTGATGATGTTGTAGAAATAGTGTGCTCTGGTTGGTCTGGATTATTCGGGATTTTTTATTTTATACAGAAATAAGTTATTTATAATTCAGATGAGAATAAAGTTAGTGTTGATTAAAATGAAGGAAAACAAATATATTGATCTGAAATATAGCACATTCATTTTACATTTATTTAGGTTCAATTACCAAACATACAATCTTAATTTAATTTAAAGCAAACTATACATTAAAAATACATGGGTTGTATGCACATTTTTTTTTAATAAAAAATATATATATATCCAAAAAGACAAGGCTTAAAAACTCTTGTCACTGTAACAGACACAATCTCTCTCTCAAACACACACACACACACAAAACACACACACACACACACACACACACACACACCACAAGTCACTTTTTAGATGCAATATTGAATAAGCAGAAAAATCTGATTTTCTGCTCTGAAAATATAAATAAGCATACAAATTGAATAAGCACTTTGAATATTCTAAACAGAATAAGCATTAGTCGCTAATGAATAAGTACTAGTACTTAATGGAATAGATACTAATATCTAAAAAATAAGTACTAGTAGCATGAAAATAGAGACTAGTATGTTAAAATGATTAAATGTTAAAACGGCTTGCCATATTGGCTCAGAGAGAGAGAGAGAGAAAATGACATTTTAGATAATAGTACCTATTAATAGATACTAGTATTTATTCAATAAATACTAGTTCTAAGTCATTACATACTAGTACCTATTAAATAGATACCAGTACTTATTCATTAGCTACTAATACGTATTCAAAAGAATATCTAAAGAATAAGCACTACTATCTAAGGAATAGGCACTAGTACTAAAGAATAAGCACTAGTCGCTAATGAATAAGTACTATTACTTAATGGAATAGATACTAGTATCTAAAAAATAAGTACTAGTAGCATGAAAAAAGAGACTAGTAGGTTAAAATGATTAAATGTTAAAACGGCTTGCCATATTGACTCAGAGCATCAAAAGCATCAAACAAGAATATTAAAGTTTGATGCGTTGCCACTGCAACAGTTTCAAAGATATCAAGAATCCCTTTACAGGTCTTCATCTGCAGTGTATTTACATTATACAGATGAAGTTTGAAGCAAATCGGGTAAAAATAAGAGGGTGATTTCAAAGCCTTTAGGAAGTGACACACTTCCTGCTGCCAGTTGGTGGCGCTATAACTTTGACTCACAATAGTCACATCCATGTGATCGGACTCTTACAGCGAACACACTGCTGAAGTTTCATCAAGATCAGTTAATGTATGCTGAAGTTATAACACACTTCCTGTTTCCATTATTCGCCATAAATTCGTTTCCTCGCCACGGCCAAACCGTTCGAGATATCAAAAATCCCCTGGCAATTTTTCATCCTCAATGTCTTGACTTCGTGCACACCGAGTTTCGTGGCGATTGGTTGAATTCTCTAGGATTAGTATATCGAATTCCAGGGGCATACGCTTCCAAACAAACGATAATAGCCGACTTCCTGTTGGGCTGGGGTAAAAAGTAAAAGTACAAAGGATATATGAACCGATGAGATCTATATGTGTAGCGAGTTTCATATTATTACATGCAAGCGTGTTTGATTTATGGACCAAGTTTTCGGACCCCGTTCCAGGGGGCGCTGTCGAGCCCCCCTGCCACGCCCGGGTACCAGCTTCAGCCCGGCCCTGATGGCCGCGGTTTCTGACCCGTGTGCAAAGTTTCAAGAGTTTTTGAGCATGTTAAGGGCCCCAAAAGTGCGCTAAGAATCTCAAAAGTATCCAAAAAGAATATTAAAGTTTGATGCGTTGTCACGGCAACAGCATCTAAGATATCAACAATCCTTTCACAGGTCTACATCTGGCGTGTGTCTACATTATACACATCAAGTTTGAAGCAAATCGGGTAAAGCCTGTTTGATTTATGGACCAAGTTTTCGGACCCCGTTCCAGGGGGCGCTGTCGAGCCCCCCTGCCACGCCCGGGTACCAGCTTCAGCCCGGCCCTGATGGCCGCGGTTTCTGACCCGTGTGCAAAGTTTCAAGAGTTTTTGAGCATGTTAAGGGCCCCAAAAGTGCGCTAAGAATCTCAAAAGTATCCAAAAAGAATATTAAAGTTTGATGCGTTGTCACGGCAACAGCATCTAAGATATCAACAATCCTTTCACAGGTCTACATCTGGCTTGTGTCTACATTATACACATCAAGTTTGAAGCAAATAGGGTCAAGCGTGTTGGATATATGGACCAAATTGTCGGACCCGTTCAAGGGGGCGCTGTCGAGCCCCCCTGCCACGCCCGGGTACCAGCTTCAGCCTGGCCCTGATGGCCGCGGGTTTTGTCCTGTGTGCAAAGTTTCAAGAGTTTTCGAGCACGTTAAGAACCCCAAAAGTGCCCGAAAGCATAAAAAAGCATGAAAAAGCTTAAAAAAAGGAATATTAATGTTTGATGCATTGCCATGGCAACAGTGTCTAAGATATCAATAATCCTTTCACAGGTCTACATCTGGCATGTGTCTACATTATGCACATGAAGTTTGAAGCAAATCGGGTAAAAATAAGAGGGTGATTTAAAAGCATTTTGGAAGTGACACACTTCCTGCTGCCAGTTGGTGGCGCTATAACTTTGACTCACAATAGTCACATCCATGTGATCGGGCTCTTACAACGAACACACTGCTGAAGTTTCATCAAGATTAGTTAATGTATGCAGTAGTTATAACACACTTCCTGTTTCACGTTTCTCGCCATAATTTCGTTTCCTCGCCACGGCCAAACCGTTCGAGATATCAAAAATCCCCTGGCAATTTTTCATCCTCAGTGTCTTGACTTCACGCTGACCGAGTTTCGTGCCGTGTGTTTGAATTCTCTAGGAGGAGTGTTTCACATTCCTTTGCATGCGTTTTCCAAACAAGCCTAAATAGCCGACTTCCTGTTGGACTGGGGTAAAAAGTTAGAGTGCGAAGTATATATGAAACGATGAGATCTACATGTGTACCGAGTTTCATATTATTACATGCAAGCGTGTTTGATTTATGGACCATGTTTTCGGACCCCGTTCCAGGGGGCGCTGTCGAGCCCCCCTGCCACGCCCGGGTACCATCTTCAGCCCGGCCCTGATGGCCGCGGGTTCTGACATGTGTGCAAAGTTTCAGGAGTTTTTGAGCATGTTAAGGCCTCCAAAAGTGTCCAAAAGGTAGAAGAAAAATAATAATAAATATAGCTGCGAGCAGCGATTACGGGCCCAAGCCGGTGGCACCGCAACCCTGGTGCACCAGGGTGGCGGTACCGCCGGCTTTGGCCCTTCATCGCTGCTCGCAGCTATATATATATATATATATATATATATATATATATATATATATATATATAAAGCCGGTGGCACCGCCACCCTGGTCCCTTTAGGGTTATTGTGCACGACGTGACAAAATATCTGCTCGCTATCTGCCGAACGGCTCTGGTAGTCCCGCTTCAGCACTGATGATGTTGTAGAAATAGTGTGCTCTGGTTGGTCTGGATTATTCAGGATTTATTATTTTATACAGAAATAAGTTATTTATAATTCAGATGAGAATAAAGTTAGTGTTGATTAAAATGAAGGAAAACAAATATATTGATCTGAAATATAGCACATTCATTTTACATTTATTTAGGTTCAATTACCAAATATACAATCTTAATTTAATTTAAAGCAAACAATACATTTAAAATACATGGGTTGTATGCACATTTTTTTTAATAAAATATATATATATCCAAAAAGACAAGGCTTAAAAACTCTTGTCACTGTAACAGACACAATCTCTCTCTCACACACACACACACACACACACACACACACACACACACACACACACACACACACACACACACACACGTCAAGTCACTTACATTTTAGATGCAATATTGAATAAGCAGAAAAATCAGATTTTCTGCTCTGAAAATATAAATAAGCATACAAATTGAATAAGCACTTTGAATATTCTAAACAGTAATAAGCACTAGTGCTAATGAATAAGTACTAGTACTTAATGGAATAGATACTAATATCTAAAAAATAAGTACTAGTAGCATGAAAATAGAGACTAGTATGTTAAAATGATTAAATGTTAAAACGGCTTGCCATATTGGCTCAGAGAGAGAGAGAGAGAGAGAGAGAGAATGACATTTTAGATAATAGTAACTATTAAAAGATACTAGTACTTATTCATTAGCTACTAATACGTATTCAAAAGAATATCTAAAGTTAGATCAGTTAATGTATGCAGAAGTTATAACACACTTCCTGTTTCCATTATTCGCCATAAATTCGTTTCCTAGCCACGGCCAAACCGTTCGAGATATCAAAAATCCCCTGGCAATTTTTTATCCTCAATGTCTTGACTTCATGCTGACTGAGTTTCGTGGCGATTGGTTGAATTCTCTAGGAGTAGTATATCGAATTCCAGGGGCATACGCTTTCAAACAAACCATAATAGCCGACTTCCTGTTGGGCTGGGGTAAAAAGTAAAAGTACAAAGGATATATGAATCGATGAGATCTATATGTGTACCAAGTTTCATATTATTACATGCAAGCGTGTTTGATTTATGGACCAAGTTTTCGGACCCCGTTCCAGGGGGCGCTGTCGAGCCCCCCTGCCACGCCCGGGTACCAGCTTCAGCCCGGCCCTGATGGCCGCGGTTTCTGACCCGTGTGCAAAGTTTCAAGAGTTTTTGAGCATGTTAAGGGCCCCAAAAGTGTGCTAAGAATCTCAAAAGTATCCAAAAAGAATATTAAAGTTTGATGCGTTGTCACGGCAACAGCATCTAAGATATCAACAATCCTTTCACAGGTCTACATCTGGCGTGTGTCTACATTATACACATCAAGTTTGAAGCAAATCGGGTAAAGCCTGTTTGATTTATGGACCAAGTTTTCGGACCCCGTTCCAGGGGGCGCTGTCGAGCCCCCCTGCCACGCCCGGGTACCAGCTTCAGCCCGGCCCTGATGGCCGCGGTTTCTGACCCGTGTGCAAAGTTTCAAGAGTTTTTGAGCATGTTAAGGGCCCCAAAAGTGTGCTAAGAATCTCAAAAGTATCCAAAAGGAATATTAAAGTTTGATGCGTTGTCACGGCAACAGCATCTAAGATATCAACAATCCTTTCACAGGTCTACATCTGGCTTGTGTCTACATTATACACATCAAGTTTGAAGCAAATAGGGTAAAGCGTGTTGGATATATGGACCAAATTGTCGGACCCGTTCAAGGGGGCGCTGTCGAGCCCCCCTGCCACGCCCGGGTACCAGCTTCAGCCTGGCCCTGATGGCCGCGGGTTTTGTCCTGTGTGCAAAGTTTCAAGAGTTTTCGAGCACGTTAAGAACCCCAAAAGTGCCCGAAAGCATAAAAAAGCATGAAAAAGCTTAAAAAAAGGAATATTAATGTTTGATGCATTGCCATGGCAACAGTGTCTAAGATATCAATAATCCTTTCACAGGTCTACATCTGGCATGTGTCTACATTATGCACATGAAGTTTGAAGCAAATCGGGTAAAAATAAGAGGGTGATTTAAAAGCATTTTGAAAGTGACACACTTCCTGCTGCCAGTTGGTGGCGCTATAACTTTGACTCACAATAGTCACATCCATGTGATCGGGCTCTTACAACGAACACACTGCTGAAGTTTCATCAAGATTAGTTAATGTATGCAGTAGTTATAACACACTTCCTGTTTCACGTTTCTCGCCATAATTTCGTTTCCTCGCCACGGCCAAACCGTTCGAGATATCAAAAATCCCCTCGCAAACTTTCATCCTCAATGTCTTGACTTCACGCTGACCGAGTTTCGTGCCGTGTGTTTGAATTCTCTAGGAGGAGTGTTTCACATGCGTTTTCCAAACAAGCCTAAATAGCCGACTTCCTGTTGGGCTGGGGTAAAAAGTTAGAGTGCGAAGTATATATGAAACGATGAGATCTACATGTGTACCGAGTTTCATATTATTACATGCAAGCGTGTTTGATTTATGGACCATGTTTTCGGACCCCGTTCCAGGGGGCGCTGTCGAGCCCCCCTGCCACGCCCGGGTACCATCTTCTGCCCGGCCCTGATGGCCGCGGGTTCTGACATGTGTGCAAAGTTTCAGGAGTTTTTGAGCATGTTAAGGCCTCCAAAAGTGTCCAAAAGGTAGTAAAAAAATAATTAGAATAATAATAATAATAATAATAATAAATAATCCTTAGGAAAACAATAGGGCCTTCGCGCCCTTAGGGCTTGGGCCCTAATAAAAAATAATCCTTAGGAAAACAATAGGGCCTTCGCCCTTTGGGCTTGGGCCCTAATAAATAATCCTTAGGAAAACAATAGGGCCTTCGCCCTTAGGGCTTGGGCCCTAATAATAAATAATCCTTAGGAAAACAATAGGGCCTTCGCCCTTAGGGCTTGGGCCCTAATAAATAATCCTTAGGAAAACAATAGGGCCTTCGCCCTTAGGGCTTGGGCCCTAATTATAAAGTGAGATTAGAGAGTCAGATGGCTGATAATAAATTGGGTTCGGCCTGGTCCAGTATGAAAGCTATATTAGGGTATGGTAGTTTAAAGCACAATAATCATATGTGACCCTGGACCACAAAACCAGTCGTAAGTCGCACGGGTATATTTTTAGCAACAGCCAACAATACATTGTATGGGTCAAAATGATCGATTTTTCTTTTATGCCAAAATCATTAGTATATTCAGTAAAGATCATGTTCCATTAAGATATTTTGTAAATTTCCTACCGTAAATATATATAAAAAATATTTTTGTGAGTGGATGCAGCAAAATCGCGCAAAAAAAGTCAGAAAACACGCCTAAAAAAACTCGCTCGCTGCTAAGTTTGGTATCGTTGTCAAGCTTAGATTTCCAGCTTTCGGTTTCATAACTCTCCACAACGTCATTAGAGCAGTAAGCCAATAGAGAGCGTTAAAACAAAACTTTCTCGTGTAAAAAAAAAACGTTTTCTTCCTAGCAACGGCCTGCTACAGCGCCTCTCATTGGCTGGCGACTTCTTCGCGTGCACAGTGTACACAATCCGCAATGGTTACGGTGCAAGCCATGGATTCTGAGATAGCGCGTTTGCTCAATTTAAACTTTAATGACAGCAATAATGTAACGAACATAGTAAATTATTTTTTCGCAAATGATTGGGAAGATAATACAGAATGTCCAGAGACCGGCTTGGCAAATAATATGCCCTGGAAGACGACGAATTCGATCAATGTGTGTTGTGTGGATCTCTTCAATTTTATATGTTCCTGGTGAAATGTGATGCGATCTGGGAAAAGCCACCACATGGTGAAATTTGACATAGCCTATTACAGGTTTTGATAATCTGTTTCCCAAATCTGTTTTTATTTCTTTCATTGATTAAAATGTCGATTTTTTCTCTCTCTCTGTGCGTGTTCTTAAAGAGAAAGTAAGACAGTCTTTTCAGCTTGCCACTATAAATCGCATTTTTTCTGCACTAAACTTGTAAATTTTCCCAAGATATATTCAAAGAGGATATACAAGATGTTATAGAATAATAATTTTATGAAAACCCAATTTTGACAAAAAACTGACATTCGATCTATTTTTAGACCTTATACTGAAACCGTGCAGCGCGACAGCCGATGGGTTTGACCAGATCGCATTACAAATAGGCTATTTTAATGAGATTTTTTGTGTGAATAAAGGTTTAGTTGTGGTAAATCAATGGTGTAAATTTTATTTATTTCCCTTCATTAGTAATATGCGTAGCTAAGGACTTCATTTGGACAACTTTAAAAGGCGATTTTCTCAATATTTAGATTTTTTGCCCCATCAGATTGCAGATTTTCAAAAGGTTGTATCTCGGCCAAATATTGACATATCCTAACAAACCATATATCAATGGAAAGCTTATTTATTCAGCGTTCATGTGATGTATAAATCTCAATTTAAGGAAAATGACCCATAAGACTGGTTTTGTGGTCCAGGGTCACATATCATCTTGGATGGATACAATTCGAAATTTGAATGTGCAAATGCCTTGAATAGTTTTTATAATCGTTTTAATACATCTGTTTTTAGTGAGGAACTACAGGACTTGTGTTACAAGCTTGAGGATAGCCAGCATTTTTGTATAGAGCAAAAGGAGGTTGAAAGGGCCTTTTCTTCAGTTAGAGTAAATAAGAGTTATGGGCCTGATAATATTTGTGGCCGGGCACTCAAGTCTTGTGCAAAAGAGTTGAGCCCTGGATTTCACTATATTTTTAACGAGTCCTTGAGAGTACAGCATGTCCCTAAGGTGTGGAAAGATGCAATGATTGTCCCAGTTTTGAAAGTTAGTTGTCCAAAGATATTAAATGACTTAAGACCAGTGGCTCTTACATCTAGTTTAATGAAAATTCTTGAAAGATTTGTGAGATCTGAAATATTAAAGACGACGTTTATTCACAATAAAGAGTGTTTATTAGACCCAATGCAGTTCGCGTATAGATAAAAAAGAGGTGTAGAGGATGCAACGGTCACCCTGATACATCTGCTTTTGAAACATTTGGAGGGGAAGGGGTCTCATGCAAGGCTTCTATTTGTAGATTTTTCCTCTGCGTTTAATACGATTCAATCACACAACATAGTAAGTAGACTTTTAGAACAGTTCAAACTGAGTAATAATTTAGTCGGTTGAATTTTCAGATTTTTTAACTGAGAGAACACAAAGAGTGAAAATAAATAACACAATCTCTGCACCGGTTACTTCCTCCACATGGTTCACCACAAGGATGTGCACTTTTTCCACTACTGTTTATTCTCTATACAAATATCTGCCATAGTCATTTGGAAAATCGTGTTGTGCTGAAGTACGCAGACGACACTGTAATTGTCAGTCTGCTTCAGAATAATGAGAAAAGTCATGAACCTTATTAATGATTTTGTTGAGTGGTGTGAGGAGTCTCTCACCTTCATTTAAATGTACTGAAGACCAAGGATATGGTTATTGATTTCAGAAAGAATGTCTATACGCATGAAGTCACATCCATTAAGGGTGAAACAATGGATTGTGTACAGTCTTACAACCTTGGGACAATCATTGATTCAAAGCTGAGTTTTGAAGCCAACTGTGAAACGGTGTGTAAAAAGGGGCATCAACGTTTAAGGAAACTGTGTCAATTTCAAATTGAGAAAACACTATTGAGTAGGCTATGTTTTATCATGCTTTTATTAAATCCGTACTCTCCCTTTCTCTGTTATCTTGTTACGGGAACTTAACTTTAAAGAGTCGGAACTTTTTTAATCTGGGCCCGTATGTATACAACTTCTAAGAAATGCTCTTAAGAATAGTCTTAAGCTTTGACTTAAGTGTCAAAAAATACTTAGTAAAAGTAGGACTTCCCTAAGAGTAAGATACTTTTATAAAGCAGCTAACAGCAACTTTCAGTAAAGTATAAGACTGATTCTTAAGTGCTGACTGAAGTAGCACTTAAGTGCTGCAAACTAAGGACTACAATGATGTTAACCCAAAATGGCCGCCCTGAACCTCTGAATCAGCCAATAGTGAGCCTGCAAGGGTGAGGTCACTGCAGCATGACATCAAACATTTAATGTAATTATAACAAAATAATTTAATTAAGACACTGAAACTTTAATATTTAAATGTATTTTTCTAATTGCTTTGCATTATGCAAAATTATCACAAATTAGTATTGAAGGAAAATTGTCATATTCACCCTTTACTAAAATAGTATTAAAAATGTGTTAAATATTTTGTAAGCGTATTGTGTAGTTGTGCCTGGAGTCAATTGTTTATTTGTGATAACACAATGAAACATTCCAAATTGTACAGACATAATTTTTAGCCAGGCTTTCATACAAATAAATTATGAACAGGTGAAAAAACAAGAGAGGATAATGAAATATTAAGAAATGATTATGTTGCAGACAATGTATGTTTTTTTTTCTCCTGTGAGCTTTTTAGTTTTTCTAAAACCTGTAGCTGTAGTTTGCCCTTATTTGTCACTTAATATTTAAAAATAATATATATCTGCCTGCATTGACACCATTATGAGAACTGAACTGAGCTGGATGATGACATCACGTTTTCTCCAGAGTGGCTGTAGAGATAAATGAACTAAATAGATAACTAATGATTTTTTACAATGGAAATGAATGCTTTAGCTTAAGTTCTGCCAGGAAGACTAATATACCTCCCGGGGGTCGGCTCCGCCTGCGTCTTCAGGCAGTAAAAACAGATTGCATTTTGCCTCCCGAGGCTTTCTGGTTGAAATTAATAAACACTGAATTTACTCAAGCAGGACAATGACACTATTTTCTTCTAGAGCTGCTGTACAGCCAATACTATCTTTGTTGCATTATGTTCCTGTAATCTCTGTAAAGCTGCTTTGAAACAATTTGTATTGTAAAAAGCACCGAAGAAATAAAGGTGACTTGAAATAATTTTGTCAGATAAATACTTTCACTAAGTTTAGTGTTTTGTTCTTCCCTCATATTTTAAAATATTACAAAAAGATAAATACAAAATTATTTTCCTCATAATTTGATGGTTTAAGCAAACTTGTAGGGTCATTTAAAAAAAAAAAAAAAAAAACTCTGCACATCACTTTTGGCCACCACTGTATATTTGGTGTGGTCAATGTCACAATAGTGCTATTCAAGAGCCTACTAACTGTGGACTGAAGGGCCCGAGTCATCACAGGTGCACTGCTGAATTCCAGTCGCCAAAAATATAAATAATACTTTAATTTTGTTGCTATAAAACTTTTTTAAAGGTAAGTTACAAAAACAATACCTTGGTGATTAAACTTTTTTATCGTTTGATCAACTCATTTTACTACAATACATCATATTTTTGTTGAAAAGTGCATGGCCTAATCTCTCTGCTGCCATCTTGTTACTCCTAACTAGGTTAGGAGACCTCTCCAGCTCTCTTAAAGGGTAACTAAACCCCTGGTCAGAGCCTGACTCCACCCACTGGCAATATTTGAAAATGCTGGAAAAGTGGGCGGAGCCTAGCGGAGATAGAGGGGATGAACTGAGGGCAGTTAAATACTCTATCCTGATCGTTTTCAATACTTTCAATTCCAACTCCTGACTCACTACAGTGGTTTTGACGAAACAAGATGGTTTTTACACTGCCAAGGGCGTGGTAGCTCGTACCAAGAGCGTGGTTAGCTGGAACCTGCTTACATCCGCTCTCACCGCTTACGTCATGAACTACCGCACACATCCAATAGGAAAATTCAACTGCAGTAGCCACCGTTCAACCTGAAGATGGCAGCACTCAGACGTTTTTACACCATATATTGTAGAATTAAAACACTTTATACCCAAATAACAAAAAAGTTACTTGAGTCAATGATCAGCACTAATAAAGCCCCAGTCTTACAGACCATTAACTAAAAAAAGTTGGTTTAGTGTTTAGTTACTCTTTAAATAAGGAGCTGAGACCAAGTCTTAACACTTAGGAACCTTTATGAATCACACTTACTCTTAAGCTTATAGGAATAAGAGTAAAATTATGTAATTCTTAGAATTTTGACAGACTTGAGACTAAAATTTTACTCTGAGTGGCTTTATACATACGGGCCCAGATTGTGAAATGGTCCAGATTGGGAAACCACTACTGAAGCCAGCCTCACTGTATACTAGGCAGGTACAGCGCATGGGTATATGTCAATCTTGAGTGACCAGCTTCATCCGCTGTATTATGAGTTCCAGTACCTGCCGTCCAACCGACGGTTTAGAGTACTGTGGTGTACAACAAAATGATATAAAAACAGCTTTGTTCCAGTAGTGATTAATTTTATGAATAATATTACGATGGAGTAGATTATATTAGTGTGATTTTAGTGTCTTGTTCTGTTTGTATGGTGTTATCGTTTAAATGTTTGAGAAATAGCCAAAACTTGTTCTCTGGAACTTAAACGTACAGTATGTAACTTTTGGCCACCAGGAGTCACTCAATCAAAATAATAGCAAAAGACGTCCTTTGATGACGTCGGGAAAGAGCGTGGGAGTTGTTGTCGTTGTCGATGACAACCAGCCATCTAGCATCTCCAGCAGATAACATGTTCACTGACGAGGTAATGTGTTGTTATTGATATTATATCTCTATTCTTGTTACGTTTAGTTACGGCTATTAACTTTATGTAATGCCATTGTAATGAACACGCGTGCTCTGTCGCTCCCCACATTCCTCACTCGTTCTAACTTAGTGTTTTTAAAATCACGTCTTTTCGAACGGAGAGATTTATGAATTATCAGGGCTATTAAATCAATATTCCATCTAGCTAGTATTAATAGATGTTAAAAAACACGGTCACCTTTCGTTAATAATTATAATTACGTTTATACTATGATATTGAAAAAGAAAGTGAACTGCATATGAAGCTACTTTCTGCAGCTATATCTACAACAAATGTGAATTTACATTATACTGTACATGAGAGCTAGTCCGTCTGCGTTTTACACATGCCATCATCGTTTCACAACATATAGGTTACGGATAGATATAGTTAGCTGAGTGGGTGCTTACTTGTTTATTACAATGCAAGCGAGATCGGCATCTCTCTGTAGTTCCAGCTTGTTACGAAGCTCTCACTGACTCCAATGTTAACGCGAGTCATGTCTCTTCTCCTGTCCCAAAACCTTCTTGGGTCATTTCTTTCACCCGTGCGTTTCCGCTTCACGGCTCTGCCTCCAGCAGCAGAACGTGCAGGCAAAGCATAATCATGGTCCATTATTGGTATCCAACTATTGATTCTTTATCGTCGTCTTTTATTTTAGTGACGTGCGTCCGGTGTTTACATTTGCGTTTGGCGGTTTTTCACCGGGATCCGCAGGAAGTTAGAGAAACTAGAGGAGTCAATGGTTATCTGACGTCATAGACGGGCGACGAAACGGAAATAAAGAAACGGCCCGTGTCTTCAAATTAAAATATAAATTTCTCCGGATTTGAAAGTTGGTGGAAACTTTCGGGATAATGTTAGTAAACTAAAATAAATATATAACATAGATGCAGTTATTTTTGCTATTTTGAAAGCTGAAAAGTTACATATTGTGCCTTTAATTTACCTACAGGTATAAAGAACCTGAACCTGATTTAGTGGTAACACTATGCAATAACATGTTTTATTTAATTTTCTATCAACAGATGGCGCTAATCTGACTTAAAAAAATGGATTTGAAAAAGGCCTAGTCTCTATATTAATCTGAAATACTGCAATAATTGAAGAAATATAAAAAAAAATTAGAAAAATTTTTTTTGTATTATTTTCAATGGCAAAAATTGACCATAAATATTGCATAAATATTAATAAGTAACAACAAATTCTCTCAAAATACTAAATTAAAAAGAAAAAAATATTATAGAACAAAAATAAATTGCATTGGTTTTACTGGGATGGAGGAAGTTTCATTTTTTAGATGTCCGGTCACTTCTGACCGGGAAGATAAAAAAAAGGTGCACCCAAATGAAGAGCACCTGAGAAATCATTTCATACTTATTAATTTGACAATTGCATTTATTTAACCGCAATAGAATTAATAACTAACAAAATTGTCATGCTAAGTCTTAATATGTTGCCATCAATTTACATTTACTGATCCCCTTAACAATAATAATAATAATAATAATAAACATACCTTGGAGATACTTTAAATAAGACGAAGCCCAAATCAACATGACAGGCCTCAGAATATACAGAGCACAGCAAGTGACAGTCTCATGGAGAAATCCTGGAACAGAATATACATTGACGGGTATTAAACAATATCAATCAAATAAAACAATTTAAGTCTAATTAAAGGTACAATATGTAGGATTTTTGCAGTAAAATATCCCAAAACCACTATGCCAATGTTACATATTTTGTTTTGCTGATTACTTACAATATAGCAAACTGTTTAGCCAAACTGTTTCCAACCATTTGTAAATCGTGAGAAAATTGCGATTTTAACCAAAGGAAACGTGGCGTGTGAGCAGGGGTGACAAGTCGTCAGTCATTGGCGCCATATCCGCGTTACCCCCGATTTCCGCCATGGTAACCATGGCGACAGACGTGGACAACTGGGTTATACCTAGCAGGACGCTCACGCTGTTGTTTTGTTTAAACATTATGGACCATGGCAAGCAGACTTTGAGACAAAAAGAGGACTAAAACAAAGATCAACATCTTCGAGATGCCGAGAGCTCCACGTCCGAGACTAACTTCGACTTGACAGTGACGCGAGTGTTGCATGTTACTGTAATGTACACAGAAAGGTGAGCTAATGTACAAAAAACTAATCAATGTTATTTAGTTCAACATGATGAAATGTTAGAATATGATCTGTATGTTATTCTAATATTGATCTAGCTTATAGTCTCATACAGCCAACAAACAACCTAACTAACAACATTCAACACAATCAAATGCCGTTTAGTGTGATAGTGTAACTGTTAGAGCAAGTGAAACAGCGCTGCGTTACCTCAAGTTTAATTCGTCTAATAAACTGACCTGTGTGAGTATTAATTCAGCACTTGCGTGTAGTTCGGTAGAATGAAATGTCCTTATTACTTTAAATCCGCAGGACTCACGTTGCGTGTGACGCTGGTATAACATTACGTCTCTCATGAGCAATCGCGCCCTGCTTCATACCACAGTCATGTTAAAAACATCAATGTATTCACTCATCCATAAAAGATCCATCAGCTTGACGACAAGATCCATAATTCAGCTTAATGCTTTGCGTCATCAATATACGCCTTTGTTATTGTAAGAGGTTAGCGACCCCTGGTGGCGAAAAATCCTATATATTGTACCTTTAACAGTTTTGCACAAAATTACAACAAGACTAATACAATCTGCCACATGCTTTCTAGTGCTATATTTAAACTACTAAACTCACCTTCAGTGAAACCCCAGAGGATGAAGGCCAAGAACATACAGACATTTGGAAAAAAGACCAAAGAAAGCTGAAGATTCCAGATTGTTCTGCTATTAACTAAGAAGATGAAGAATAAATCACAGTTAAACGAGTGAAACACTTACAGTGACACATACAGTTTATCACAAAAAATAAAATGATTTTCCTTCCAAACACACCTGTGTTTTTTAATCTGCAATAGATCAGACAGCAGAGCAGAAGTACAGCTCCAAATCCAGCAACGAAACAGAAAACCAACACAGTTATGTGCCAAGAAGAGAAACCTGTGAAACACAGACATACACCGTCATAATGTAAAACTGCACTGAATCAATTAGATATCAATAGTCATTGGTTTATAGAGGAATAATTATGAAGAATTTGCAATTAAAATATTCCTTTTTTTGCAAGCACTTATTTACATGAAGGGCCAGATTTACTAACCTCTTTTGTGTTAAAAACTACTGTTAAAAACTACCACAAAAAAAAAATTGTGGGGATTCCCCCAGGGAAAAAAATATTGATTTCCGTGATATGAGCATTTTAAGATGTTTGAAGGCCACAAAACTGGTTAACAATAGATTTAACCAGCATGTCAATAGCATAAATCAGTTGTCAAGCAGATAACAGATTATTAAACATGAGAATTAGTAGTGATCCACACTACAAACTGGAGGAGGCACTGTTAGACCTTACCAGGCTTTTTTACAGTAAAATACTGGCAACAGTTTATCTATAATTAATTTGGCTGGACAACTAAAAATCTTTAAAGTCATTTTTCTCAGTTCCCCACTCTAGCGAGTTAAGGTCTTTTGCCTTTGTAGGGCAGATACAAGGACACTGTAAAATAAAGTGTTACCACATAAAGTATAACCTCTTCAGTTTCCAGTAGAAATATCTAAACATTCTAAAACGTGTTTTTTTGTATAGGCGAAACAGCATAAATGAGTTAAAACAATAAAGAAAAATTTGGCAATAGGAATGAATGAAAACAATTCTTCTCTGAAAAGTTTTTAATATATGAAAAGTTTTCCAGTTTGTAAAACCATGCATACGCCAGAACCTGCTCAAAATTCCCTTTAGAAATCCTAATCAGCGGAAAAATCAGTTTGCATGCATCTCCACCTCGTATCCTCCCCAAAATATGGAGCTTACAACGCTTAGTTTTACTATGCATTCACTATGCCGCAGAACTTTACACTCCTATTGACGCTTTTATGGCATTAATGCTATCTCACACTAATTTACCCTGTTAAATTAAATCTGGCCTCAAATGTACTTGAAAGGTAGATACTTTTCGCACCAAGTGTAAATACTACCATCTTGTTTACACAAAAACTTTTGAAGAAGGTTGGCTAGTGTTAACAGACTGCATTATTTATTTTGCCATGTTTTGTTGCTCCAGTATCACAGTTGCATTGGCTGAAAGTACTCCAGCAAACA
>JAZAVI010000934.1:0-36629 GCA_036326025.1 Chrosomus eos
GCTACATGCTGCGTTTCGGCGCAGCGCCACCTACTGGTCCAGAGATACGAAAAATTGCTATTTTTGCTCATAACTACTGAACAGTTTGTCCAAAAATAATAAAGTTGGTCTGTTAGATTCAGGGCGTCATGCCGAGTCGACAGATAATCCAATTTTCCCAGATCGGCCATTTTGGCTGTCGGCCATTTTGAATTATGTGCTAAAATGCTGTATTTATGAACGCATGAACGAATTGTTACGAAACTCGGTATGGGTCATCAGTACGATACCCTGAAGGAGCCTGAGAAGTTTCGAAAACAGCGCACCTAGTGGCAAAATTGATTTTTCAAATGCTGATAACTCTGGTTGTGTTTGACGTATTATTCACGGGAGTCATCTCGTTGAGATCCTGAATCCTTGCCGAGTCCACAGATACCAAATATGCATAGGTTTTTTTTACGGTTTTGTGTAGCGTTGTGATTTAGCGCTTAAAAAAACATTTGCCGATATCATTCGAAACCGCTTGTCCGATCGAGACGAAACCACCGCCATAAGTTTGGAAACATAGGTCGATAGGCTATACGCTAATGCCCAAATGCGAAAATATTGATAGTAAGGGGTAGTAAAATCCAATCAAAGTCACGTGTCAGTCATTTTTTATGTGTTTATTCACATAAATGTATATAACTCCAAAACTAAATGAGATATTTTCACCAAATTTTACACACACATGTATGGGCTCACTTTGAGGTCACATAAAAAAAATGGTGGGATTGAGCCTCTTGGTGGCGCTATAATAGAACGTAACATGCTATTCTTAATGAATGCATTGGTGTAACATTACAAAACTCAGCATGTGCCATCAGCACCATGCCCTGAAGGTACTCAAAACATTTCGAGACAAGCGCCACCTTTTGGTCAAAAGTTATAACATAATTTCTAAAAACTTTGAATAAATCTGCGTATTTTAATGCCACTGGTCTTAAGGTTTGTCATTGTCACCAGACTCTGACCACATCACATCGTTTTTTGTAACTACGCCACCTATTGGTCAAAAGTGATAATCCATTAAATCACATTTTTAGTTAATTAGTGTGATTTTTAAGCCATTTTGCCTAAATTAATCTTTAAATGTCTTAAATTGCTCCTTGCTGCAGTTGGTCTGACACATGTTGACATGTCTTGTCGTCTTCTTTGCGCTTGGCCCCGGTTATTGCTGCTTGCAGCTATATTTAGGGGCCAAGCACCGAAGGTGCGGAGGCACCTATTGTATCTGTTCCGGTTCTTATTATTATTAGGGGCCAAGCACCGAAGGTGCGGTGGCACCTATTGTATCTGTTCCGGTTCTTATTATTCTTGCCGTTTCTTCTTCTTCTTCTTCCGACTGGGTGTCTATGGCAGCCCATAGAACCGTTTGCGGAAAGTTATGAAATTTGGTACACTGATAGAGGACAGTCTGAAAAGTCAACAGAGCAAATTATGGAGTCTCCAACTCAATCCCTCTAGCGCCACCACCTTGTCCAAAGTTTCACTTTTATTATGCTAATAACTTTTGAACCGTAAGGCCTATCATCAAAATTCCTTTTTCCCCTTGTTTCTGAGCTAATGCCGATTCGATTGCACCCTATGACGTCATTTTCCGTCACGATATTTTGTCCGCCATTTGTAATTATCTGAAAAAGCTACTTTTTTCGAACTCCTCCTAGGCCGTTGTTCTGATTCTCACCAAAATTGAACCAGATCATCTCCAGACCATGCTGTCAAAAAGTTATGGATTTCATAAAAACGCTGCAAGTCGTTCTCGAATACCACGCAAATAAATTTTACGTAGAGCTTGCGAAAACACACATAAGGCTGTATCTCCGCGACGCTTTTTTCAGATTCAGACCAAACTTGGTCCATGTCATCACAAGCATGACCTGAGGCTAACATGCTTCGTTTCGGCGCAGCGCCACCTACTGGTCCAGAGATACGAAAAAGTGCTATTTTCCCCCATAACTACTGTACTCTTTGTCCAAAAATCATAAAATGGTCTCGTTAGATTCAGGGCGTCATGCCGAGTCGTCTGGTATCCAATTTTCCTAGATCGGACCATTTTGTCTGTCGGCCATTTTGAATTATGTGCTAAAATGCTGTATTTTCTGAACGCATGAACGAATTGTTACGAAACTCGTATGGGTCATCAGTACGATGCCCTGAAAGAGCCTGAGAATTTTCGAAACAGCGCCACCTAGTGGTGAATTTTTTTTTTCAAATGCTTATAACTTTGGGTGTGGTTGACTTATTTTCACGAGAGTCATCTTTTTGAGTTCCTGAATCATTGCCGAGTCCAACGATGCCAAACATGCTGGGTTTCGTCTTACGGTTTGTGTAGCGTTGCGATTTAGCGCGAAAAAAACATTTGGCTATATCTTCGAAACCGCTTGTCCGATCGAGACGAAACCACCCGTCAGAAGTTTGGAAACATAGGTCGATTAGGCTATACGCTAATGCCCAAATGCGAAAATATTGATAGTAAGGGGTAGTAAAATCCAATCAAAGTCACGTGTCAGTCATTTTTTATGTGTTTATAACACATAAATGTATATAACTCCAAAACTAAATGAGATATTTTCACCAAATTTTACACACACTTGTATGGGCTCACTATGAGGTCACATTAAAAAAATGGTGGGATTGAGCACCTTATTGTAGTGGCGCTATAATAAAGAACGTAACATGCTATTCTTAACGAATGCATTGGTGCAACATTACAAAAAACTCAGCATGTGCCCATCAGCACCATGCCCTGAAGGTACTCAACACCCTTCGAGACAGCCCCCCTTTGGTCAAAAGTTAAAAAATAAATTTCTTTAAAAAATTTTGAAAAAAAATCTGCAAATTTTTATGCCACTGGTCTAAAGGTTGTCATTGTCACTTTGATTTAGTAAAAAACGCCACCTATTGGTCGAAAGTGATAATTCATTAATCAATTTTTAGTTAATTAGTGTGATTTTAAAGCCATTTTGCCTAAAATTTATCTGACAATGTCTTAAATTGCTCCTTACTGCAGTTGGTCCCGACACATTTTTGGGATGTCTGTCGTCTTTTTTTGCGCTTGGCCCCGTTTTTTGCTGCTTTCAGCTATATTTATTTATTATTATTATTTTTATTCTTCTTCCGACTGGGGTCAAGGCAGCCCATGAACCGTGTCCGGAAAGTTTTTTGTTTGACATTCTGATAGAGGACATCCAACATTAAGTACACCAATTTGGTTTGTCTCTAACTTATTCCCTCTAGCGCCACCACCTGTCCAAAGTTTCCACTCAAAATTTATGCTAATAACTTTTGAAAACGTAAGGGCCTATCAACAAAATTCTTTTTTCCCTGATTCCAGAGCTCATAAACGATTCGTTTTCACCCTTTTGACGTCATTTTCCTAAAGCAAATTTTTCCGCCATTTTAAATTTTTCAGAAAAACCTTACTTTTTTCGAACTCCTCCAAAGGGCGATGCCCCCGATTTTCACCAAAATTCACCAGATCATCTTCAGACATGTGGGACAAAAAGTAGGGAAAATTCAAGTTGATATCGCTTAAAATTTTTTGAATAACGGCAAAAAAATTTTTAAAACGTAGGCTTGCGAAAACAAAACTTAAGGCTGAAATCTCCGCAACGCTTTAACGTATTCAAAAACCAAATTTGGGAAAAACAAGTACATCACAAGCATGCCCTTTAGGCAAAAATCAGCGTATCGGCGCAGCGCCACCTACGGTCCGAATATGAAAAAAGGTTATTTTTGCTCAAAACTCCTGAACGTTTGTCCAATAATCAAAAATTTGGCCTCCGTTAGATTCGGGTGGCGTCATACCGATTTGGGACTGAATCCAATTTTCCAGATCGGGCATTAGTCTGTGGGCCCCATTTTAAATTTAAATGTGCTAAAATGCTAATTTTCTGAACGCAGGGAACGAATTATTACGAAACTGGGTAATTGGTCATCAGTACGATGCCCTGAAGGAGCTTGAGAAGTTTCGAAACAGCACCACCTAGTGGTCAAACGTTAAAAACAAAATTTCCAAAAAGGCTAATACTTTTGAATAAATCTGCCTGTTGAAATTCCACTGGTTTTAAAATAGAATTATTTTTGGACAAGCTGAGAACAAGATACCAGGGTTTACCCTTATTTGACCGAACTTCCTGTCCCCATCTTGATTTTCAGTAAAAACCCAAAACTACTTTTTTGAACTCCTCCAACCGTTTGTCCGTTTTTCCCCACCAAAAATCGAATCTAACATCCCAGACCGTGCCGATTAAAAGTTAGTGATGTTCTCGTGTCGATTGACGAAACCGTTTTCGTATAGCGCCGGCAGCAAAGTTGAGGCATGCTGCCAAAATGACAATTAAGTTTTTAACAATGCAATGCCTGACATTTTGACACCAAACTTTGTATTGCATTGTCCCCCTCACCTGACCAAAACACATCAATTTGGTAACTGCGCTACCTATTTTGTCGAAAGTTATAAACCTTTAAAATTTAAACTTAAAAGTTACTGTAGATTTTTTTTAGCCATTTAAATCCAAAGTTCTCCAAAAAAATGTCTTTAATTGCCTCTTGGGTGCAGTTGGTCCCTTAAAAGGCTCTGTAATCACCCTGGTTTTTGGCACAAAACCCCATAAAATGCATATCAAGCTATAGATCTCCTCAGGCCCGAACAACTTTGCCTCTAGAACCATGCTGTCATCAAATATGTTCATTAAATATCACAAATAAGTTAAAAACCTACTTTGCAAACTATTTCCCCCGGGTTTTTTTGCCCGATCGGGACCAAAACCAGACCAGACAATCTCTAGGGGGGGGCCCTCTAGATCAAAGGGGGGTAATCGAAAAAAGTTGAAAATTTTCCCTTTGGGTTTTCTATAACCGGGGGCTTTTAGGAAAAAGGGCCTGTCAAAATACACCAAAAGCCTATAAAAAACATAAAAAAAAAACTCAAACTATCACAATAAATGAATGAGCCTAAGTTGTTATAACATGGTGAAGAAGCATGCAAAGTTTCAAGGAGATCGGACCATAGATGCACTGAAAAATGTTAAAAAGGGGTTAAAAAAAAACCCAAATATTTCCTATGGTAAAAAATTTCCTGTATTGGTGTAAATGGTCTTTACCATGTATGATCGATATAATTTCATATCACAATTGGGGGGTCAAAAAACATTGCCCGTACAATTCCCTCTGGACTCTCTAAATCAATGATTATCAGAAACTGAGGCTATAACTTATTCATTTGGATGGCAAAAATAGTCACTTCAATATTAGCCTTATGTGCCCCGAAAGCCTATATCTCTTCAATGGGAAACTCAGATCTTCTTAAAAACATGTCAGAACACGTGACTCAAAAAGAGATAATAATAATTAATTGCCTCTATAACATTTTAAAAAGGTGAAAATATCAAAAAAAATAATTGAATATTAAGTCAAAAGTGGTAATCTACTGCCCCCGCCCCCTTGTTTAAAATAGTCATTTCAGCAAAATAACTAAATTATTCAAAGATTTTTTATTTAATATTATAATAAAACTAATTGAACAATTTTCACTCACAATTGTAAGACTATTTTACTATTGCACTAATGAATAATTTTTCACTTTTTAAAAATTAATCCTAAAGTGAAAGTAACGTTTGTCCGCCAACTAGGCCACGCCCCCTCATACAAATTCAATTCATAACTCGAGAACGGAAAGTCGCTTCAAAACCCCCTCAAATTTTGATGGAAAGGTCCTTGGAAAAATCTTATTTTAAAAACAAACGCGCTAAAACTACCCCCCCGCCCATCGCTATTTCCGTGAGACCCCGGTCCTTGGAACAGCTGTATCTCCCTGAATAGACCAGCTAGAACCTTGTGGAGAGCTTTTTGGAAAGAGCCCCGTCTCATCTAGTCTTCGATTCAAGTATGGTGCGATTTGGGCCGGGCATTCCCGAGATATAAGCCCCCCAAAGAATGCATTTCAAACAGACTTTAACCCCGTAAATAAGAGAAAAAACCAATCACCCAGCAACCCAAAAAAGGTTTTTGTTCAACAGACTCCTCAAACACTATCTAAGTTCTGAGTTTAAACATTTTTTTAAATTTTCCTTTCCCCCCGAGATAAGTGAAAAAACAATTCAAAACTTTAAAATCCTTCAACTGAATATTAAGTAAAAACCAAGGGTTGCCAATAATGGAGAAACCCGCTTTAAATTTCATTTTTAATCATTTTTGTCAGCTTTCATTTTGGGCAACAAACAAATGCTTAAAAAGCAATTTTTATAAAATTATAATGGATGTATAAAAATTTAAACAACACAAAAAATTGTGAATGCTTATATCCCTTTAAAAAGGTATTTTGACACTAACTTTCCGTGTGTGTTGTGTTGTGTGTGTGGAGTGTGGTGTGTATTGATGTGGGGTGTGTGTGTGATGTGTGTGTGTGTGTGTTTGTGTGTGTGATGTGGGGTTTGGTTATTTGGTGTTGTTGTGGGGTGATAAGCATGAAACACAATTGGTGTACAAGTTTTAAATTGTTTAAGCATCTTCTTTCACGTGTTTATAACGTAATTTTTTTCCCAAAGGCAAAAATTATTCACCAGAATATTTCGAGAAATGGAAATTTAATGGTTGTTTTAACATCCTCAAGGAAAGATCAATTTCAAAAAAATAAACAAATGACATAACCTAAACAAGAAAGCAAAATTTCAGGGCCCAAATTAGGAAATAGTTGCTTAAATGAGATAATAAAAATTAAATGCCTCTAAAACGTTAAACAGGTGAAAAAATTAATAAAAAGAATTAAATATTAGAGCCAATAATTGGAAATTCAACTGCCCCCTGCGTTAAAATAGAAAATTTGTCTTTTGAAATTAACTAATATTATTCTATGATTTTTAAATAGACTTTATAATAAAACTATTTGAACATTACACTCACATTTGTGAGACTAATTGACTATTACACACAAATTTGAAATTTTGTCACATTTTAAAAATGAGAATCCTAAGTGAAAGGAAACTTTTTGTCCCCCAAATTAAAGCCACCCCCCCCATACAAAATTCATTCATAACCGAGAAGGGAAAGCCCTCTGCTCGCCGTCAAATTTTTGTTTGGAAAGGGTCCTTGAAAGGTTTTTTAATCTAAATCAAATCGTCGCGGGGCTCGGGAGAAACCCCCCCCCCCCCCCCCCCCGCCCCGCAAATTCGCAAATTTTCCGAGAGACCCCGTACTTGGAACGCAGTAACTCCCTGAAAATACCAGCTAGATCCTTGTGGGAGAGCTTGTTGGGAAAAAAGCAAAGTCCTCCCTTAAGCTCGATTCAGTAAGGTGCGATATGGCCTGGGCATTCCCGAGATATAAGCCACAAAGGAAAAAGCATTTACACAGACATTACTCCCAGTTAATAAAGTTTAAAAAATCAATCACCCAGCAACACAGGAATGGTAACTCAACAAAGGACTCCCTCAAACACTAATCTAAGTTCTGAGTTTTTACATTTTTTCCAATTTTTTCGTTCCCCAGAATGAAGTGAAAAACCAATTCATTCTATTAATTCATTTCAACTGAATAGTAAGTAATACCACTGTTTTCCATAGATGGAGCAGCAAACATTAGACATTTTTTAATCATTTTTATCACTTTCAGTATTGCCAAAAAAAACAAATGCTTTAAAACTATTTTTATTATTATAAAAGGATTTAAAAATATACATCACAAAAAAAATATGAAATGCTAATATACCATTTTAAAGATTTTCCCTGCTAAACAATTCATGTGCGTATCGGTGTGTGTGTGTGTGTGTGGGGTTTGGTGGGTGTTTGTGTGTGTGGGTTTGTGTGTGTGAGTGTGTGTTGTGTGTGTGTTGTGTGTGTGGTTGGTGTGTGTGTGTGATGTGTGTGTGTGTGTGTTGTGTGTTGTTTGTGGTGTGTGGTGTAAGCATGCCACCAAATTGTTTGTATCAAGTATAAATTTTTTAAGCTTTTCCTTTCTCTTGTTTTAGCATATTCTTTTCCAGGCACATTTCAACAGAACATTTCAGAAATGGCATAAGGGTTGGTTTTACCGTCCTCAAGGGAAAATCAGATTTTCTTAAAAAATAAGCAAAAGACATGACTCTAAACAAGCCCTGCAAAATTTCAGGGCCATTAGGCAATAGGTTTCATTTTGTAGAAATAAAAAAGTAAGTTAAAAATCATTTAATTTCAAAAAATAACCAACAAAGCAGATACAACTGTGATAAGCATTTCAAAAGGTCACATTTACAGTATGTGCTGAACTGAGTCCCCACAGATGTAGCCACAAAGTTTTATGGTGGTTTTGATATCTAATGCTTTAACGAGCAACACAAAATGTAGTCCCCCAATGGTTATGGTTTATAATCTGAATGCTGAACTGAGCAACACAGATGTAGTCCCCCAATGGTGAAAAAATGGTGTAAAGAACTGAATCTGAACTAGCAACACGAAGTAGTCCAAAAAATGGTGATGGTGATGGTGTTTAAAAAGAATGCTGAACTAGAGGCCACACAGATGTAGTTTCCCCAAATGGTGATTGGGGGATAATCTTAATACTGAACTGAGCCACACAGATGTTTTTCCACAATTGTGATGGTGATGGAGATAATCTGAAAGCGAACTGAGCCACACAGATTTTAGTCCACAATGGTGATTGGTGATAAACTGAATGCTGAACTGAGCCAAAAACAGAATTTGTCCCCCAATGGTGATGGTGAAATCTGAAAACTGAACTTAGCCCCACAGATGTATTCCACAATGGTGATGGTGATAATCTGAATGCTGAACGAGCCCCCAGATGTAGTTTCCCCAATGGTGAATGTGATGGGGATGATCTGAAACAGCAAATGGGGCCACCAATGTATCCCCAATGGTGATGGTGGTGTGATATCGAATGCTTTAACTTTAGCCACACAGATGTAGTCGACAATGGTGAGTGGTGGGTGAAGATCTGAATGCTG
Source organism: Chrosomus eos (assembly GCA_036326025.1). Taxonomy (NCBI): domain Eukaryota; kingdom Metazoa; phylum Chordata; class Actinopteri; order Cypriniformes; family Leuciscidae; genus Chrosomus; species Chrosomus eos. The sequence goes on from JAZAVI010000934.1 coordinate 8,963, forward strand.
AACTGAGCAACACAGATGTAGTTCCACAATGGTGATGGTTTATGTGTTTGAACTGAATGCTGACTGAGCAACACAGATGATTCCAAAAATGGTGATGGTGGATAATCTGAATGCGAATTTAGCCACACAAAAGGAGTCCACAATGGTGAGGTTTATGTAAAAGATCGGAAATTTTGTTTTCTGCAGTCAAACTGATTCCTTGATTTCATTTGAATAGAATTTCAGCGGGTTTTCTGAGTTGAATTTTGTCCAATAATGAAAATGATCTTTCCAAGAGCAGCTAAAGACATTTTTTTTGTACCTAAAGACAATGAGGATTTGATTAATTTTTTTATTTGGGTACACTTTACAAGTGAATTATGTATTTCTAAACATTTTTGTTAAAAGCAACTATTTATTTAACAGAAATCTTATAACAGAAACAAATTACAGAGTATTCTGGGCATAGTATGTAAAATTAAAAAAACATTTAAAACTAATTTAAAAAGATAAAAATAGTTTTAAACCTGTTTATCAATATTTTGGAAGTGTTGGGAATAAGATGAGAAAGAAGCAGCAAAGATATTCAATAAATCCCAAAGTTCATTGTCTTTCCTTTCTTTTTTCTCTTTCTTTCTGCTGCAAAGATTTTGTTTAATTTCTTACATCACCTTTATGTTGTAAAGTACTTTCTTTAAAAAACCCGACAACTGTATGATGCAAGTCTCCATAAAAAATTTATTAAACAAGGACTTTACGCAGACATATAAACAATAAAAACACATAAAAGAAATAAATAAAAAGAATGACTAAATAAATGAAAAAATTTAAAAATATAAATAAATATTTTTGTGTTAAAAAGGTTTAAAACCATACATTTCCTAGGGAAAAATTGCCCCCTATTGGCTGTAATGGTGTTTTCCATCTATGATTATATAATCCTATCTAATTTTTCAAAATCAGTTTCAGTACAATTCTCTGACACTCTAAAATCAATTGAAATCAAAAAAAAGGTCTAACTTCTTCATTTGGATGGCTAAATAGGCACTTTCAATATGTAGCCTTAAGTGCCCCGAAACCAAATCTCTTTAATGAATCTCTAACCTAAAAGTATCCCCTAACTAATTCCCTCTAGCGCCACCAAACCCGCCCCAAAAAATTCACACATATTTATGCCCAATAAAATTTTGAAACCTAAGGCCTATCAACAAAATTCTATTTCCTCTGATTCCTGAGCTCACGCACGATTCGATTGCACCCAATACGTACATTTTCCGTCATGCAAATTTTTTCCCCCCATTTTGAATTTTCAGAAAAAAACCACTTTTTCGAACCCCCCCCAAAAGGGGCCCATGCTCCAATTTTTTAAACCAAAATGCACCAATCATCCCTTCAGGGCATGGGGACAAAAAGTTATGAAACTCAAGTTGATTCGTCAAATCGTTTTGATAAACATGCAAACTAATTTACGTAGCGTTTTTCGAAAACAAATGTAAGGCTGTATCTCCCAACGCTTTATCGTATTCAACCAAACTTGGTACATGTCATCACAAGCATGGGCCTGAGGCAACATGCAGCGTTTCGGCACAGTGCCACCTACTGGTTCCAGATATAAAAATGGCTATTTTTGCTTATAACTTCTGAACAGTTTGGGTTTAAAAATCAAAAAAGTTGGCTCGTTAGATTCCCGGGCATCAAGTAGAGCAAAAGATATCCAATTTCCCAGATCAGGGCCCTTTGGCTGTCGGCCATTTTGAATTAAAGGGGCTAAAAAGCTGTATTTTTTGAACGCATAACGAATTGTTACGAAACTCGCGTATGGGTCAACAGTACGATGCCCTGAAGGAGCCCCGAAAAGGTTTTGAATCAGCCCACCTAGTGGAGACAAAAGTATATAACAAAATTTCCAAAAGGCAATAAACTGTTTTGAAAAAAAACTGCCTTTTTTGAAATGCCACTTTGTCTTAATATAATTTCCCTTTGGGCCCAAACTTGAACATAGAAACCAGGTTTTCCTTAATTGGCCAACTTCCTGTCAGCCCCCTTTGATTTTACATCAAAACCTCCTTTTTCGAACTCCTCCTAACCGGTTTGTTCCCATTTTCACCAAAATCGAATCGTAATCAACTCCAATACCGTCCCCACAAAAGTTATGGATTTCCTGCGAAATTTACGAAACTGTTTTTGGGAACCAGCAGCAAAGTTAAGGCATTTCTCCAAAAGAACTATTAAGTCTTTTTCTCTGGAATGCCATGACATTTGACACCAAATTTCTATGTTCATTGCCCCCACACTCTGACCACATCACAACAATTTCGCAAGGGCCCACCTATTTTGTCGAAAATGATAAACCATTAAATTATCTTAAAAGTTACTGTATATGTGACCCGGATCACAAAACCATCTTAAATTTGCACGGGTATATTTGTGGGAATAGCCAACAAAAACATTGGTATTGGGGAAATAATAAATTTTTCTTTTATTGCCAAAAATCATTAAAGGGAAAATTTAAATAAAGAATCATGTTCCATGAAGATATTTGGTAAATTTCCTACCGTAAAAGAAAAAAACATTTTTTTTTGTTATTGAATGGCTGCACAATCTCTAAAATAATGCACAACTTAAAAGGTGTCCTTTCTCAACTGGTTTCGATTATTTTTTGCACCCTCAGATTCCAATTTTAATATAAGTTGAAAACTCGGCCAAATTTTGTCCCAAACAATAACAAACCATACATCAATGGAAACTAATTTATTCAGTTTTTAGTGTGATGTATAAATCTCAATTACCAAAAAATGACCCATAACTGTTTTGTCATCCAGGGCACATATAAGATTTTTTTACCCAAATTATCAAAGTTTCCCCTTAAAATGTTTTTAAATTTTCCCCCCTTTCCCATGGCTGCAGTTGGCTGCCACTCCCACACATTATGGCATCTGTTGCCACGCTTCTTGCGCTTGGCCCCGATAAGGGTTTTCCCCTTCAGCTATTTTATTATTATTCTTCTTTCTTCCGACTGGGGTTCTGAGGCACCCATAGAACCGGTCCGGGAAATTTGTTTTGGTTTGACATAGTGATAGGACAGTCCCAACTTTTAAGGTCCCCAAATTTTTGGGTGTCTCAAACCCTTCATTCTCTCTAGCGCCACCACCTGTCCAAAGTTTCACTCACATTTAGGGCTAATAATTTTTTGATCCGTAAGGCCAAACAAGAAAATTCTTTTTTCCCCTGATTCCGAGCTCATGACGTTTTCAAATGCACCCAAGACGCTTTTTTCCCGCCATAATAGTTTTCCGCCATTTTAAAATTTTTCCCGAAAAACCTACTTTTTCGAACCCCCTCCTGGGCCCTTTGCTTCCCAATTACCACAAAAATTGAATACTATCATCTTCAACCAAATGCGAACAAAAGTGAAGGAAATTTCATGTTGATTTGTTCAAACCGTTCTCGAAACGCGCAAAAAACTAAATTTTACGTAGCGCTGCAAAAACAAATTTAAAGGCTTTATCTCCGCAACGTTTTAAATTTCGTATTAAACCCAAAAATTGGTACAAGCATCCCCAAGCATGAACCTGAGGCAACATGCAGCGTTCGGCGCAGCGCCACCTACTGGTCCAGAGATAGAAAAAAGGTTATTTTTGCTCATAACTCCGAACCCGGGTTTTCCAAAAATCATAAAAGGCCTCGTTAGATTCAAGGGGGTCAAACCGAGTCGACTGATATCCAATTTTCCCAGATTCCCGGCCATTTTGTCCCGTCGGGCCATTTTGAAATTTTTGCAAAAAAGCCCGTATTTTCTGAACGCATTTAAAGGATTGTTTTCAAACCGGTAGGGTCCCTCATACGATGGCCCAGAAGGACCTGAGAAGTTCGAAACAGCACCACCAAGGGGGTCAAAAGAATAAAGAAATTTTTAAAACGGCTAATACCCTTTGAATAAATCTGCCTTTTGAAATGCACTGGCTTAATAAATCATGGGGCCCAACGAGAACCATAATACCCCGTTTTCTTTTTTGGCCAACTTCCTGTCCGCCATCTGATTTCCCCCCCGTCAAAACCCACTTTTTTGAACCCCCCTAGACCGTTGTCCGATTTCACCAAAAAACGAAACGTACATCTCCAGACCCCTGCCGACTAAAAGTTTGGATTTTCGTGTCGAATGACTGAAACCGTTTTCGTATGCGCAGGGAGCAAAGTTGAGGCATGCTGCCAAAATTACTTAAAATCCTTATCTCTTCAATCCTGACATTTTGACACCAAAATTGTATTGTTTATTTCACCTCACTCGACCACAAACACTTTAATTTGGTTACCTTTTTCCCCCACCTAGTTGTAAAAAAAAGATAACCCTTAAAACAACTAAAAGTTACTGCTATTGATTTTTTAGGGCCCTTATCCAAGTTTTCCCTTTAAAAAGTCCTTAATTGCTTCCTGCGCAGTTGGTCTGCCACCCCACCCATGATGCATCCCGTTGCCGCTTCTTGCGCTGGCCCCGAAATGGCTGCTGCAAACTAAATTATTAAAATTTTATTCTTCTTCCGCTCTTGAGTCTATGGCACCCATAGAACCGATTTCGGGAAAATTGTTTTTTGACTTTTTTGATAAGGACCGTCCCGACATTAAATACACAATTTGGTGCTCTACGTCATTTTCCCCCTTTGCGCCACCCAAACCCTTCCAAAGTTGCACTTTATTTTGCTAATAACTTTTGGGAAACCTTTAAACCAAACAAAAAAATTCTTTTTTTCCCCTTTTCCTGACTCAAACCGATTCGATTGCACCCTATGACTCAATTTCCGTCATAAAAATTTGCCGCCATCTGGGTTTTTTAGAAAACCTACTTTTCGAACTCCCCCCAACCGATGCTCCGAAATTTTCACCAAAATGCACCAAAACATCTTCCCGGCGTGGGGACAAAAAAATTATGGAATTTTAAGTTATTCGTCAAAAACGTTTGATAAAAGTGCAAAAAAATTTTTCGTACGCTTGCGAAACAAACTAAAAGGGGTACTCCGCAAAAGCTTTTATTCGTATTCAAAAACTGGTACAAGTCATCACACATACCTGAGGCAACAAGCAAACGTTCGGCGCACGCCACCTAAATGGTCCGGAGATATAAAATGGCTATTTTTTCTCATAACCCTGAACGGTTTTTTTCCAAAAAATCATAAAATGTGCATCGTTAAATTCAGGGCGTCATACCGAGACGACGATATCCAAATTTTCCATTTCTGGCCATTTTTTTCCCGTCGGCCATTTTGAATTAATGTCAAAAATGCTGTATTTTCTGAACGCATGAAACGAATATTTACGAAACACGGTATGGTCAACAGTAACTATGCCCTGAAGGAGCCGAGAATTTTCGAAACAGGCCACCTAGGGGTGAACTTTTTTTTTCCAAAAATGCTTATAACTTTGGGTGGGGTTTCGCCCTTATTTTCACGGAGTCATCTTTTTGAGCTCCTAAATCGTTGCCGAGCCAACGAAAACCAAACATGCTGGTTTCGTGTTACGGTTTGTGAAAGCGTTCCCGATTAAGCCCCAAAAAAACATTGGCAAAATTTTCGAAACCGCTTGTCCAAAAGGGGAACGAAACCAACCTGCCAGAAGTTTGAAAACATAAGTCGATAGGCAAAACCCCGCTAAAGCCCCAAATAAATAAAATATTAAGAACGGGGTAGTAAAAAACAAACAAAGTCACGTGTCATTTAAATTTTTTAACGGTTTTTTTCATATAAATTCTATAACACTAAAGTGAATTGAGATATTTTCACCAAAATTGACACACATACGTAGGGGCTCCAAATCTGAGACACATAAAAAAAATTGGGGGACTGAGCCTCTTGGTGGCGCTAAATAGAACAAAACATAAAAATTCCCATTGACTTCAATGGGAGTTTTGAGTGAAAAAAAAATGAAAATAATCAAAACCCCCAAATGCATTGAGGGAAATATTAAAAACTCATAATGTCCACCAAAAACCAAATCCCCGAAGGTACAAAAAAAAATTTCGAAACAGCGCCACCATTTGTGGTCAAAAGTTAAACAAAATTCCAAAAAGGTTAATTAACTTGAATAAATTTTCCTTTTTGGAAATGCCACTGTTTCTTAATAATTTCCTTCGGCCAAACTGAGAACAAAGATACCAAGGTTTCCTTATTTGGCCGAACTTCCTGTCCACCATCTTCATTTTCTTTCAAAACTACTTTTTTACGAACTCCTCCAAGACCGTTTTGCCATTTCACCAAAATCGAATCGTTAGCATCTCAGACCGTCCTTTAAACCCAAAAAATATGGATTTCGGTCGATAACAAAACCGTTTTCGTATACCGCAGCAGCAAAGTTTAGGGCATGCTGCCAAAATTACTATATAAGGGTTTAATCGCAATGTCCCCGACAATAACAACTAACTTGTATGTGTTTATTGGGCACTTCACCTGACCACACACATCGAGTAGCATAAATGGGGCCACCTATTTGTCGAAAGTTTATAAACCATTAAATCATCCTAAAGTTACTGTATGCATGATTTATTTCGACCATTTTGCCGAAATTCCCCTTAAAAAGTATTTAAATTTCTCAAATTTTTTCAGTTGGTCTGACACTTTCAGCAGCCATGTATGGCATGCTTTCGACTTTTTCAAGCTTGGGCCCCCCGTTTAATGGCTGCTTGCAGCTATAAATTAGGGGCCAAGCACCGAAGGGCGGGGGCACCTATTGTATCGTGTTCCGGTTTTTATTATTTTTTTTCCGTTTCTTCTTCTTCTTCCGACTTGGGGGGTCTAAGGCATCCCATAGAACCTTTCGGGAAAGTTATGAAATTTGGTACACTGATAAGGACAACTGAAAAGTCACCAGACAAATTGGGGCTCCAAATCAATCCCTCTAGCGCCACCAACCCGTCCAAAGATTTTCCATGATTATTGCATATAACTTTGAACCATAATGGCCCAGAATCACAAATCCTTGTCCTCTTATTCCTGGCTACATGCCGTTCGATTTCACCCTATGACCCTTCATTTTCCGTCACGACAATTTTTGGGCCTCCATTTTGTAATTATCCGAAAAAGCTACTTTTCGAACTCCCCCTAGCCGTTGTTGCCCATTCCACCAAAATTGAACCAATCATCTCCAACCGGCTGACAAAAAGTTATGAATTCATAAAAAGCTGCAGCAAGTTTTTCTCAGAATACCACGCAAATTAATTTTAAGTAGCGTTGCAAAAACCCGACATAAGGCAGTATTCTCCGCAACGCTTTTTCGTAAACAAACCAAACTTGGTACCTGTCTTACAAGCATGACCTGAAGGCTACATGCTGCGTTTCGGCGCAGCGCCCCTACTGGTCCAGAGATACGAAAAAATTTCTATTTTTGCTCATAACAAATGAACAGTTTGTCCCCCAAAAAAAAAAAGGTTTGGGCTTGTTTTGATTCAGGGCGTCATGCCGAGTCGACCCGATTATCCAATTTTCCCAGATCGGCCATATATTGGGTGCGTCCATTTTGAATTATGTCTAAAATGCTGTTTTTTTATGAACGCATGAACAAATTTGTTAACGAAACTCGTATGGGCCATCGTACCGATCCCCCGAAGGATCCTGAAAAGTTTGAAACAGCGCCACCAGTGGCAAAATTGATTTTTCAAATGCTGATAACTCTGGTTGTGTTTCGACGAATTTCACGGGAGTAAACTCGTTGGGTTTTCCTGAATCCTTGCCGAGTCCCACAGATAACCAAAAAATTTTAAAAGGTTTTTTTTAACGGTTTGTGTAGCGTTGTGATTTAGCGCTTAAAAAACATTTGCCGATATCTTCGAAACCGCTTTGTCCGATCGAGACGAAACCCCCGCCAGAATTTTGGAAACATGGGTCAAAGGGCTATAACGCAAAAATGCCCAAATGCGAAAATTTTGAAGTAAGGGTAGTAAAATCCAATCAAAGCCCACGTGTCATCATTTTTATGGGGTTTATTCACATAAATTTATTACATCCAAAACTAAATGAGATATTTTCCCCCAAATTTTACCCACCCATGTATGGGTTTCACTTTAGAGGTCACAAAAAAAAAATGGGGGAAATTACCCCTTTTGGTGCGCTATAATAGAACGTAACATGCAATTCTTACGAATGCATTGGTGAACCCATAACAAAACTCAGCATGTCCATCAGCACCATGCCCTAAAAGGTACCAAAAACCCTTTCGAAAACGGGCGCCACCTTTGTTCAAAAGTTATAACATAATTTCTAAAACTTTAATAAATCTGCTTATTTTAATGCCACTGGTCTTAAGGTTGTCATTGTCACCAGACTCTGACCACATCACATCGTTTTTGTAACTACGCCACCTATGGTCAAAAAGTAAATAATCCATTAAATCACATTTGTTAATTAGGTGTTTTTTAAAAACCCCAAATTTTTTGCCCTAAATTAATTTTTTAAAAGTCTTAAAATGCTCCTTGCTTGCAGTGTGGTCTGACCCATGTTGACATGTTTTGTCGTCTTCTTTGCGCTTGGCCCCGTTTTGCTGTTTTCTCTATATTAGTGGCCAAGCACCGAAGGGGGCGGGGGCACCAAAATTGTATCTGTTCCGGTTTTTAAATTAGGGGCCAAGCCCCAAAGTGCGGAGGCACCTATTATCCTTTTTTCCGGTTTTCTTATTAGCCAGCACCGAAGGTGCGGTGGCACCTTTTTGTACTTTTTCCGGTTCTTATTATTATTATTATTATTATTCTCTCTTCTCCGATTTGGGCGTCTATGGCAGCCCAAAAACCGTTTGCGGGAAAAAGTTATGAAATTAGGTACATACTGATAAGGCCAGTCTGAAAAGTCACCAGAAAAATTGGAGTCCCCAACTCAATCCCTCTAGCGCCACCAACGTCCGCAAAAAGATTTACTCAGTTTTTCTTAAAAACATTTGAAACCATAATGGGGCAAAAACACAAATCCTTTGCCCTTATTCCTGGCTCATGCCGATTCGATTGCACCCTAAGACGTCATTTCCGTCACGACAATTTGTTTCCCCCTTTTTAATTTCCGAAAAGCAAAATTTTCGAACTCCTCCTAGGCCTTTTTCTGATTCCACCCCAAAAAATTTAACCAGATCCCCTCCAGACCGGCTGACAAAAAAATTATGGAAAAAACATAAAAAACGCTTTCAATTTGTTCTCGAATACCACGCAAATTTAATTTTAAAATAGCGCCCAAAATTTCGAAAACAAACACAAAGGTCGTATCTCCGCAACGCATTTTATCGTATACAAACCAAACTTGGAACAAATTCATTACAAGCCTGACCAAAGCTACATGGCTGCGTTGGCGTCACGCCACCCTTTCTGGTTTCCCGAGATACAAAAATTGCTATTTTGCACATAACTACTGAACAGTTTGTCCCAAAAAATAAAAAAAGGTCTCGTTAGATTCAGGGCGTCATGCCGAGTCGACGATAAACCCCAAATTTTTTCCAAAACGGGGGGCCATTTTTTCTGCGGCCAAAAATTTTTAAATAAGTTCAAAAAACTTGTATTATTTTGAAAAGCATGAACGAATTGATTTCAAACTCCCTATGGGTCTCAGTACGATTTTTCCCGAAAAGCCTGAGAATTTTCGAAACAGCGCCACCAAGTGGTGAATTTTTTTTTTCAAATGCTTATAACTTGTGGTGGGTGACTTATTTTCCCCGAGATTCATCTTTTTGAGTTCCTGAAAACGTTTCCGATTCCAACGATGCCAAACATGGGTGGGTTTTGTCTTACGGTATTTGTGTAGCGTTGGGGATTTAGCGCGAAAAAACCTTTGGCTATATCTTCGAAACCCTGTTTCCGATGAGACGAAACCACCGACAGAATTTGGAAACATAGGTCAAAATAGGCTAAACGCAAATGCCCAAATGCGAAAATATGATAGTAAAGGGGTAGTAAAATCCAATAAAAATTTCACGTGCCCATTCATTTTATGTGTTTATAACACATAAAAGTATAAACCCTGCCAAAACAAAATGAATTTTTTTCACACCAAAATTTTACACACACTTGTATGGCTAAACTATGAGGCACAAAAAAAAAGGTGGGATTGAGCCTATTGGTGGCGCTAAAAAAAACGTAACTTTCTTTTCTTAACAGAATGCATTGTGCAACCCATTACAAAACCAGCATGTCCCCCTCAGCACCATGCCCTTTAAGGTACTAAAAACCACATTTCGAGCAGCGCCACCTTTTGGTCAAAAGTTATTAACATAATTTCAAAAAAACTTTTGAAGAAATTTTCGTTTTTTAATGCCCCCTGGTCTTAAGGTTTGTCATTGTCACCAACTCTGACCACCATCACTCGTTTTTGTAACTAACCCACCTTGGCAAAAGTGAAAAATCCTTTAAAAAACACATTTTTATTTAAATTTAAGTGTGATTTTTAAACCCAAATTTTGCCAAAATTAATCTTTAAAATGTCTAAATTGCTCCTTGCTGCAGTTGGGTCTGACACTTTTTGGGGCATGTCTTGTCGTCTTCTGGCGCTTGGCCCCGGTATTGCTCCCTTTGAAACTATATTTTTTTTTTTTTAATTCTTCTTTTTCCCGACGGGGTTAAATTTGGCAGCCAAAGAACCGTGTCCGGGGAAAGTTTGTTTGGTTTGACTTTCTGAATAGAGGACATCCCAACTTTAAAAGTACACCAAATTTTGGTGTCCCAAACTCATTCCCTCAAGCGCCACCCACCTGTCCAAAGTTTACTCCCCATTTATGCTAAAACTTTTGATCCTAAGGCCTACAAAAAAATTCGTTTTTCCTCTAAAGTTCCTGAGCTCATTTTTCAAATTCGATTGCACCCTAATGACGTCATTTTCCGCCATAATATTTTTTTCCCGCCATTTTTGAATTTTCCAAAAAAAAACCAAACTTTTTCGAACTCCCCCCCAGGGCGTTGCTCCAATTTCTCATACGAAAATGAATACGATCATCTCAGCCCATGCCGACAAAAAGTTATGGAATTCGTGTGAATTGTCAAAACCGTTCTCGAATACAGTGAAACAAAATTTTACGTAGCGCTTCAAAACAAACGAAAGGCTGTATTTTCTCCAACGCTTTTTGAAATTCAGACCAAACTTGGTACAATTCATCACAAAGCATGACCTGACAAAACCGCAGCTTTTTCGGCCAAGCGCCACCTACTGGTCCGGAAAATATAAAAAATGGCTATTTTGCTCATAACTCCTGACCGGTTGTCCAAAAATCAAAATGTGGTCTCGTTAGATTCAGGGCATCATGTTTATCCTGATATCCAATTTTCCCAATGGGCCATTTGGCTGTCGGCCATTTTAAATTATGGTGCTAAAAAGCTGTAAAATTTTGAACGCATGAACAAATTTGTTACGAAATTTCGGTATGGGTCATCAGTACAATGCCCTAAAGGAGCCTGAGAATTTTGAAAGCAGCTCCTTCCTAGTGGTCAAAATTTAAAAACCCACTTTTCCAAAAGGCAAAAAACAAAAACGCCTTTAAAATTCCACGGTCTTAATAGAATCCTTGAGTCAAGCTGAGAACCCAAAAACCCCGGTTTCCTTTTTTGGGCCCAACTCCGTCCGCCATCTTTATTTTCAGTCAAAAAACCCCAAAATTTCGAACCCTCCTAGACCGTTTGTCCGGGGTTTGCAAAACCCAAAAACGAATCGAAACATCTCCAGACCGTGCCCCCCTAAAAGTTATGGATTTCCCTGTCGATTGACGAAACCGTTTTCGTAAACCGCAGCAGCAAAGTTGAGGGATGATGCTAAAAAAACACTAAAACAGGCTTTATCCCCTGGAATGCCATTTACAATTAAAAACCAAACTTTTCTATGAGTCCTTGTCACCCCTCACTCCCGACCAAAACACATCAATTTCGCAAGGTTCCCCCTATTTGTTTGAAAGTGAAAAACCCCTTAAAATTATCTTAAAAAAATTTAACTATAAATTATTTTTTTGCCAATTTATCCAAAGTTCTCTTAAAAAGCTTAAATTGCCATTGCTTGCAGTTGGTCGCCACCCCCCCACATTATGGCATCTGTTGTTGCCCTGCTTCTTGGGGCGGCCCCGATAAGGCTCTTGCAGCTATATTTAGGGGCCAAGCACCGAAGGATCCGGCAAACCCATTGTATCTGTTCCGGTTCTTATTTAGGGGCCAAGCACCAAGGTGCGGGGGCACCTATTGTATCTGTTCCTTTTCTTATTATTATTAAATTTTTATATTCTGCATCTTCTCCGACTGGGCGTCTATGGGAGCCCATAGAACCGTTTGCGGTAAAGTTATAAATTTGTACAACTGATGAGGACAGTCTGAAAAGTCACCAAGCAAATTGGAAATCTCCAACCAACCCTTTTAGCGCCAAACCCAACTGTCCAAAAAATTTACCCATGTTTATGCTTATAAACTTTTGAACCAAAAAAGGCCCAGAAACACAAATCCTTTTGTCCTCTTATTCCTTGGCTCATGCCGATTCGATTGCACCCTATGACGTCATTTCCGCACTGACAATTTGTCCGCCATTTGTAATTATCCGAAAAAGCTACCTTTTCGAACTCCTCCTAGGCCCGTTGTTCTGATTCTCACCAAAATTGAACCAGATCATCTTCCAGACCGTGCTGACACAAAGTTATGGAATTCATAAAAACGCTGGCAAAGTTGTTCTCGAATACCACGCAAATTAATTTTAAGTAGCGCTTGCGAAAACAGACACTAAGGCTGTATCTCCGCAACGCTTTATATCGTATTCAAACCAAACTTTGTACATGTCATTACAAGCATGACCTGAATGCTACATGCTGCGTTTGGCGCAGCGCCACCTACTGGTCCAGAGATACGAAAAATTGCTATTTTGCTCATAACTACTAGAACAGTTTGGTCCAAAAATAATAAAATTGGTCTCGTTAGATTCAGGGCGTCATGCCGAGTCGACTGATATCCAATTTTCCAATACGGCCATTTTGTCTGTCGCCATTTTGAATTATGTGCTAAAAATGCTGTATTTTCTGAACGCTATGAACGAATTGTTACGAAACTTCGGTATGGGTCATCAGTACGATGCCCTGAAGAGCCTGATAATTTTCGAAACAGCGCCACCTAGTGGTGAATTTTTTTTTTTCAAATGCTTATAACTTTGGGTTGTGGTTGACCTTATTTTCACGAGAGTCATCTTTTTGATGTTCCTGAATCGTTGCCGAGTTCCAACGATGCCAAACATGCTGGGTTTCGATCTTACGGTTTTGTGTAGCTGCGATTTAGCGCGAAAAAAACATTTGGCTATATCTTCGAAACCGCTTGCCGATCGAGACGAAACCACCGTCAGAAGTTTTGGAAACATAGGGTCGATAGGCTAAACGCTAATGCCCAAATGCGAAAATATTGATAGTAAGGGGTATAAAATCCAATCAAAGTCACGTGTCAGTCAATTTTATTGTTATACACAAAATGTATATAACTTCCAAAACTAAATGAGATATTTTCACCAAATTTTACACACACTTGTATGGGCTCACTATGAGGTCACATAAAAAAAATGGTGGGATTGAGTCCTATTGGTGGCGCTATAATAGAACGTAACATGCTAATTCTTAAAACGAATGCATTGTGCAACATTACAAAACTCAGCATGTTGCCATCAGCACCAATGCCCTGAAGGTACTCAACACATTTTCGAGACAGCGCCAAACCTTTTGTGTCAAAAGTTATAACATAATTCTAAAAAACTTTTGAAGAAAATCTGCGTATTTTAATGCCACTGGTCTTAAAGGTTTGTCATTGTCACCAGACTCTGACCACATCACATCGTTTTTGTAACTACGCCACCTATTGGTCAAAAGTGATAAATCCATTAAAATCACATTTTAGTTAATTAGATGTTATTTTTAAGCCACTTTTGCCTAAATTAATCTTTAAATGTCTTAAATGCCCTTGCTGCAGTTGGTCTGACACATGTTTGGCATGTCTTGTCGTCTTCTTTGCGCTTGGCCCCGGTTTTATAGCTGCTTGCAGCTATATTTATTATTATTATTCTGCTTCTTCTTCCGACTGGGCGTCTATTGCAGCCCATAGAACCGTTTTGCGGGAAAGTTGTTTTGGTTTGACATTCTGATAGAGGACACTCCCAACATTAAGTACACAACACCAATTTTGGTGTCTCTAAGTCATTCCCTCTAGCGCCACCACCTGTCCAAAATTTTCACTTTTATTATGCTAATACACTTTTGAACCGTAAGAGGCCTATCATCAAAATTCTTTTTTTCCCCTTGTTCCTGAGCTCATGCCGATTCGATTGTCACCCTATGACGTCATTTATCCGTCATAATAATTTGGCCGCCATCTTGAATTTTCAGAAAAACCTACTTTTTTCGAACCACTCCTAGGACCGGATGCTTAGCCGATATTTTCAACCAAAATCGCACCAGATCATCTCAGAGAGTGGGGACAAAAAGTTATGGAATTCAAGTGATTCGCTTAAAAAGTTTTGAATGACGTGCAAAATAAAATTTTACGTAGAGCTTGCGAAAACAAACTTAAGGCTGTATCCTCCGCAAACGCTTTATCGTATTCAGACCAAACTTGGTACAAGTCAACACAAGCATGACCTGAGGCAACATGCAGCGATTCGGCCAGCGCCACCTACTGGTCCGGAGATATGAAAAATAGGTTATTTTGCTCATAACTCCTGGAACGGTTTGTTCAAAAAATCATAAAAGTGGGCCTCGTTAGATTCAGGGCGTACATAACCGAGTCGACTGATATCCAATTTCCCAGAATCGGCCATTTTGTCTGTCGGCCATTTTGAATTATGTGCTAAAATGCTGTATTTTCTGAACGCATGAACGAATTGTTACGAAACTCGGTATGGGTCATCAGTACTGATGCCCTGAAGATGCCTGAGAAGTTTCGAAACAGCGCCACCTAGTGGTGAACTTTTTTTTTCAAATGCTTATAACTTTGGGTGTGGTCGACTTATTTTCACGAGAGTCATCTTTTTGAGCTCCGAATCGTTGCCGAGTCCAACGATACCAAACATGCTGGGTTTCGTCTTAGGGTTTGTGTAGCGTGTTGCGATTTAGCGCGAAAAAAACATTTGGCTATATCTTCGAAACCGCTTGTCCGATCGAGACGAAACCACCGCCAGAAGTTTGGAAACATAGGTCGATAGGCATAAACGCTAATGCCCAAAATGCCGAAAATATTGATAGTAAGGGGTCGTAAAATTCAAACAAAGTCACGTGTCAGTCATTTTTTACGTGTTTTTTCATATAAGTGTCTATAAACTCTGAAGTGAATTGAGATATTTCACCAAAAATTGACACACAATTCGTATGGGCTCACATCCCCTGAGGACACATAAAAAAAATTGTGGGACTCGAGCCTCTTGTGCGCTATAATAGAACAAAACATGAAATTCCCATTGACTTCAATAGAGTTTTGTGAAATAAAATGCTATACAAACAAAATGCATTGATGTAATATTAAGAAACTCAGAATAGTGCCAACAACACCATCCCCTGAAGGTACTAAAAATATTTCGAAACAGCGCCAACATTGTGGTCAAAAGTTATAATAAAATTTCCAAAAAGGCTAATAACTTTTGAATAAATCTGCCTGTTGAAATGCCACTTGGTCTTAATAGATTCCTTGGGTCAAGCTGAGAAACATTAGATACCAGGTTTCCTTATTTGGCCGAACTTCCTGTCCGCCATCTTGATTTTCAGTCAAAACCTACTTTTTCGAACTCCCTCCTAGACCGTTTTTTTTTTCCGATTTTCACACCAAAATCGAATCGTATCATCTCCAGACCGTGCCGACCTAAAAGTTTATAGATTTCGTGTCGATAGATGAAACGATTTCGAAAACCGCAGCAGCAAATTTGAGGCATGCTGCCCAAAATGACTATTAAGTGTTTAACATTGCAATGCCTTTGACATTTTTGACAACCAAACTTGTATGTGTCATTGTCACCACACCCTGACCACATCACATCAATTTGCTAACTTGCGCCACCTATTGGTCGAAAGTGATACCCATTAAATCAAATTTTTATTTAGAGTTTCTATGATTTTTCAGCCATTTCTCCTACAATTGTCTTTAAATGTCTTAAATTGCTCATTGTTGCAGTTTGGTCTGACACTTTAAGCAATGTGGCATGTCTTGTCGTCTTATGCTGCTTGGCCCCCGATAATGGCTGCTTGCAGCTATATTTATTATTATTATTATTATTATTCTGCTATCTTCTTCCGACTGGGCGTCTATGGCAGCCCCATAGAACCGTTTGCGGGAAAAGTTGTTTTGGTTTGACATTCTGATAGAGGACAGTCCCAACATTAAGTACAGAAACCAATTTTGGTGTCTCTAAGTCATTCCCTCTAAGCGCCACCACCTGTCCAAAAGTTTCACTTTTATTATGCTAATAACTTTTGAACCATAAGGCCTATCATCAAAATTCTTTTTTCCCCTTGTTCTGAGCTCATGCCGATTCGATTGCACCCTATGACGTCATTTTCCGTCATAATAATTTGGCCGCCATCTTGAATTTTCAGAAAAACCTACTATTTTTCGAACTCCTCCTAGGCCGATGCTCCGATTTCACCAAAATTGCACCTGACCATCTTCAGACAGTGGGGACAAAAAGTTATGGAATTCAAGTTGATTCGCTTAAAAGTTTTTGAATGACGTGCAAACTAATTTTACGTAGCGCTTGCGAAAACAAACTTAAGGCTGAAATCTCCGCAACGCTTTATCGTATTCAGACCAAACTTGGTACAAGTCATCACAAGCATGACCTGAGGCAACATGCAGCGTTTCGGCGCAGCGCCACCTACTGGTCCGGAGATATGAAAATGGTTATTTTTGCTCATAACTCCTGAACGGTTTGTTCAAAAATCATAAAAGTGGCCTCGTTAGATTCAGGGCGTCATACCTAGTCGACTGATATCCAATTTTCCCCCGATCGGCCATTTTGTCTGTCGGCCATTTTGAATTATGTGCTAAAATGCTGTATTTTCTGAACGCATGAACGAATTGTTACGAAACTCGGTATGGGTCATCATACGATGCCCTGAAAGAGCCTGAGAAGTTTCGAAACAGCGCCACCTAAGTGGTGAACTTTTTTTTTTCAAATGCTTATAACTTTGGGGGTTGGTCGACTTATTTTCACGAGATTCATCTTTTTGAGCTCCTGAATCGTTGCCGAGTCCAACGATACCAAACATGCTGGGTTTCGTCTTAACGGTTTGTGTAGCGTTGCGATTTAGCGCGAAAAAAACATTTGGCTATATCTTCGAAACCGCTTGTCCGATCGAGACGAAACCACCGCCAGAAGTTTGGAAACATAGGTCGATAGCTATACGCTAATGCCCAAATGCGAAAATATTGATAGTAAGGGGTAGTAAAATTCAAACAAAGTCACGTGTCAGTCATTTTTTACGTGTTTTTTCATATAAGTGTCTATAACTCTGAAGTGAATTGAGATATTTTCACCAAAATTGACACACATACGTATGGGCTCACTCTGAGGACACATAAAAAAAATTGTGGGACTGAGCCTCTTGGGTGGCGCTATAATAGAACAAAACATGAAATTCCCATTGACTTCAATAGAGTTTTGTGAAATAAAATGCTATACTAAACAAATGCATTGATGTAATATTAAGAAACTCAGAATGTGCCAACAACACCATCCCCTGAAGGTACTAAAAATATTTCGAAACAGCGCCACCTTGTGGTCAAAAGTTTAATAATAAAATTTCCAAAAAGGCTAATAACTTTTGAATAAATCTGCCTGTTGAAATGCCACTGGTCTTAATAGATTCCTTGGGTCAAGCTGAGAACATAGATACCAGGTTTTCCTTATTTGGCTGAACTTCCTGTCCGCCATCTTGATTTTCAGTCAAAACCTACTTTTTTCGAACTCCTCCTAGACCGTTTTTTTTCCGATTTTCACCAAAATCGAATCGTATCATCTCCAGACCGTGCCGACTAAAAGTTATAGATTTCGTGTCGATAGATGAAACCGTTTTCATATACCGCAGCAGCAAATTTGAGGCATGCTGCCAAAATGACTATTAAGTGTTTAACATTGCAATGCCTTGACATTTTGACACCAAACTTTGTATGTGTCATTGTCACCTCACCCTGACCACATCACATCAATTTGCTAACTGCGCCACCTATTGGTCGAAAGTGATACTCCATTAAATCATATTTTTATTTAGAGTTTCTATGATTTTTCAGCCATTTCGCCTACAATTGTCTTTAAATGTCTTTAATTGCTCATTGTTGCAGTTGGTCTGACACTTTCAGCAATGTTGGCATGTCTTGTCGTCTTATGCTGCTTGGCCCCGATAATGGCCTGCTTGCAGCTATATTTATTCTTTCCGTTTCTTCTTCTTCTTCCGACTGGGCGTCTATGGCAGCCCATAGAACCGTTTGCGGGAAAGTTATGAAATTTGGTACACTGATAGAGGACAGTCTGAAAAGTCACCAGAGCAAATTTGGAGTCTCCAACTCAATCCCTCTAGCGCCACCAACTGTCCAAAGATTTACTCATGTTTATGCTTATAACTTTATGAACCAAAATTTGGCTAGAATCACAAATCCTTTGTCCTCTTATTCTTGGCTCATGCCGATTCGATTGCACCCTATGACGTCATTTTCCGTCACGACAATTTGTTCCGCCATTTGTAATTATCCGAAAAAGCTACTTTTTCGAACTCCTCCTAGGCCGTTGTTCCGATTCTCACCAAAATTGAACCAGATCATCTCCAGACCGTGCTGACAAAAAGTTTATGGAATTCATAAAAACGCTGCAAGTTGTTCTCGAATACCACGCAAATTAATTTTAAGTAGCGCTTGCGAAAACAGACATAAGCTGTATCTCCGCAACGCTTTATCGTATTCAAACCAAACTTGGTACATGTCATTACAAGCATGACCTGAGGCTACATGCTGCGTTTCGGCGCAGCGCCACCTACTGGTCCAGAGATACGAAAAATTGCTATTTTTGCTCATAACTACTGAACAGTTTGTCCAAAAATAATAAAGTTGGTCTTGTTAGATTCAGGCGTCATGCCGAGTCGACAGATATCCAATTTTCCCAGATCGGTCCATTTTGGCTGTCGGCCATTTTGAATTATGTGCTAAAATGCTGTATTTTACTGAACGCATGAACGAATTGATTACGAAACTCGGTAATGGGTCATCAGTACGATACCCTGAAGGAGCCTGAGAAGTTTCGAAACAGCGCCACCTAGTGGCAAAATTGATTTTTCAAATGCTGATAACTCTGGTTGTGTTTGACGTATTTTCACGGGAGTCATCTCGTTGGGATCCTGAATCCTTGCCGATCCACAGATACCAAATATGCTTAGGTTTTGTTTACGGTTTGTGTAGCGTTGTGATTTAGCGCTTAAAAAACATTTGCCGATATCTTCGAAACCGCTTGTCCGATCGAGACGAAACCACCGCCAGAAGTTTGGAAACATAGTCGATAGGCTATACGCTAATGCCCAAATGCGAAAATATTGATAGTAAGGGGTAGTAAAATCCAATCAAAGTCACGTGTCAGTCATTTTTTATGTGTTTATTCACATAAATGTATATAACTCCAAAACTAAATGAGATATTTTCACCAAATTTTACACACACATGTATGGGCTCACTTTGAGGTCACATAAAAAAAATGGTGGGATGAGCCTCTTGGTGGCGCTATAATAGAACGTAACATGCTATTCTTAACGAATGCATTGGTGTAACATTACAAAACTCAGCATGTGCCATCAGCACCATGCCCTGAAGGTACTCAAAACATTTCGAGACAGCGCCACCTTTTGGTCAAAAGTTATAACATAATTTCTAAAAACTTTTGAATAAATCTGCGTATTTTAATGCCACTGGTCTTAAGGTTTGTCATTGTCACCAGACTCTGACCACATCACATCGTTTTTGTAACTACGCCACCTATTGGTCAAAAGTGATAATCCATTAAATCACATTTTTGTTAATTAGTGTGATTTTTAAGCCATTTTGCCTAAAATTAATCTTTAAATGTCTTAAATTGCTCCTTGCTGCAGTTGGTCTGACACATGTTGACATGTCTTGTCGTCTTCTTTGCGCTTGGCCCCGTTATTGCTGCTTGCAGCTATATTAGGGGCCAAGCACCGAAGGTGCGGTGGCACCTATTGTATCTGTTCCGGTTCTTATTATTCTTCCGTTTCTTCTTCTCTTCTTCCGACTGGGTGTCTATGGCAGCCCCATAGAACCGTTTGCGGGAAAGTTATGAAATTTGGTACACTGATAGAGGACAGTCTGAAAAGTCAACAGAGCAAATTTTGGGGTCTCCAACTCAATCCCTCTAGCGCCACCAACCTGTCCAAAGTTTCACTTTTATTATGCTAATAACTTTTGAACCGTAAGGCCTATCATCAAAATTCCTTTTTCCCCTTGTTCTGAGCTAATGCCGATTCGATTGCACCCTATGACGTCATTTTCCATCACGATATTTTGTCCTGCCATTTGTAATTATCTGAAAAAGCTACTTTTTCGAACTCCTCCTAGCCGTTGTTCTGATTCTCACCAAAATTGAACCAGATCATCTCCAGACCATGCTGACAAAAAGTTATGGATTTCATAAAAACGCTGCAAGTCGTTCTCGAATACCACGCAAATAAATTTTAAACGTAAGCTTGCGAAAACACACATAAGGCTGTATCTCCGCGACGCTTTTTCAGATTCAGACCAAACTTGGTCCATGCCCATCACAAGCATGACCTGAGGCAACATGCTGCGTATTCGGCGCAGCGCCACCTACTGGTCCAGAGATACGAAAAATGCAAATTTTCGCCCATAACTACTGAAAACCCTTTGTCCAAAAATCATAAAAGTGGTCTCGTTAGATTCAGGGCGTCATGCCGAGTCGTCTGGTATCCAATTTTCCTAGATCGGCCCAAATTTTGTCTGTCGCCATTTTGAATTATGTGCTAAAATGCTGTATTTTCTGAACGCATGAAACGAATTGTTACGAAACAGGGTATGGGTCATCAGTACGATGCCCTGAAAGAGCCTGAGAATTTCGAAACAGCGCCACCTAGTGGTGAAATTTTTTTTTTTCAAATGCTTATAACTTTGGGTGTGGTT
This sequence comes from Chrosomus eos, assembly GCA_036326025.1. Taxonomy (NCBI): domain Eukaryota; kingdom Metazoa; phylum Chordata; class Actinopteri; order Cypriniformes; family Leuciscidae; genus Chrosomus; species Chrosomus eos. Next base: position 30,072 of record JAZAVI010000934.1, read on the forward strand.
GACTTATTTTCACGAGAGTCATCTTTTGAGTTCCTGAATCGTTGCCAAAGTCCAACGATGCCAAACATGCTGGGTTTCTCTTACGGTTTGTGTAGCGTTGCGAATTTAGCGCGAAAAAAACATTTGGCAATATCTTCGAAACCGCTTGTCCAAATCGAGACGAAACCACCGTCAGAAGTTTGGAAACATAGGTCGATAGGCTATACGCTAATGCCCAAATGCGAAAATATTGATAGTAAAGGGGTAGTAAAATCCAATCAAAGTCACGTGTCAGTCAAATTTTTATGTGTTTATACACATAAATGTATATAACTCCAAAACTAAATGAGATATTTTCACCAAATTTTTACACACACTTGTATGGGCTCACTATGGTCACATAAAAAAAAATGTGGGATGAGCCTATTGGTGGCGCTATAAAGAACGTAACATGCATTCTTAACGAATGCATTGGTGGCAACATTACAAACTCAGCATGTGCCATCGCACCATGCCCTGAAGGTACTCAAACACATTTCGAGACAGCGCCACCTTTTGGTCAAAAGTTATAACATAATTTCTAAAAACTGTTGAATAAATCTGCATAATTTTAATGCCACTGGTCTTAAGGTTTGTCATTTGTCCTACTCGATTTAGTAACTACGCCACCTATTGGTCGAAAGTGATAATTCATTAAATCATATTTTTAGTTAATTAGTGTGATTTTTAAAGCCATTTTGCCTAAATTCATCTGACAATGTCTTAAATTGCTCCTCTTATGCAGTTGGTCTGACACATGTTGGCATGTCCTTGTCGTCTTCTTTGCGCTTGGCCCCGGTTATTGCTGCTTGCAGCTATATTGGGCCAAGCACCGAAGGTGCGGCACCTATTCGTTCCCGTTTATCTTTCTTCTTCTTGGGTGTCTATGGGCGCCCATGAACCGATTGCGGGAAGTGTTTTGGTTTGACATTCTGATAGAGGACAGCCCAACATTAAATACACCAATTTTGGTGTCTCTAAGTCATTCCCTCTAGCGCCACCACCTGTCCAAATTTCACTTTATTATGCTAATAACTTTTGAACCGTAAGGCCTATCAACAAAATTCTTTTTTCCCCTGATTCCTGAGCTCATAACGGTTCGATTGCACCCTATGACGTCATTTCCCGTCATGCAAATTTTTCCGCCATTTTGAATTTTCAGAAAAACCTAAATTTTCGAACTCCTCCTAGGCGATGCTCCGATTTTCACCAAAATTGCACCAGATCATCTTCAGACAGTGGGACAAAAAGATTATGGAATTCAAGTTGATTCGCTTAAAAGTTTTTGAATAACGTGCAAAATAATTTTACGTAGCGCTTGCGAATAAAAAACTTAAGGCTGTATCCCGCAACGCTTTATCGTATTCAGACCAAACTTGGTTTCAAGTCATCACAAGCATGACCTGAGGCTAACCTGCAGCGTTTTCGGCGCAGCGCCACCTACTGTCCGGAGATATGAAAAATGGCTATTTTTGCTCATAACTCCTGAACGTTTGTCCAAAAATCATAAAAGTGCCTCGTTAGATTCAGGGCGTCATGCTGAGTCGACTGATATCCGATTATCCCATATCGGCCATTTTGTCTGTCGGCCATTTTGAATTATGTGCTAAAATGCTGTATTTTCTGAACGCATGAACGAATTGTTACGAAACTCGGTATGGGTCATCAGTATATGCCCTGAAGGAGCCTGAGAAGTTTTCGAAACAGCGCCACCTATGGTGAACTTTTTTTTTTCTAATGCTTATAACTTTGGGTGTGGGCGACTTATTTTCACGAGAGTCATCTTTTTGAGCTCCTGAATCGTTGCCGAGTCCAACGATACCAAACAATGCTGGGTTTCGTCTTACGGTTTTGTGTAGCGTTGCGATATAGCGCGAAAAAAACATTTGGCTATATCTTCAAAACCGCTTGTCCGATCGAGACGAAAACCACCGCCAGAAGTTTGGAAACATAGGTCGATAGGCTATACGCTAATGCCCAAATGCGAAAATATTGATAGTAAGGGGTCGTAAAATTCAAACAAAGTCATGTGTCAGACATTTTTTACGTGTTTTTTCATATAAATGTCTATAACTCTGAAGTGAATTGAGATATTTTCACCAAAATTGACACACATACGTATGGGCTCACTCTGAGGACACATAAAAAAAATGTGGGACTGAGCCTCTTGGTGCGCTATAATAGAACAAAACATGAAATCCCATTGACTTCAATAGAGTTTTTGTGAAATAAAATGCTATACTAAACAAATGCATTGATGTAATATTAAGAAACTCAGAATGTGCCAACAACACCATCCCCTGAAGGTACTAAAAATATTTCGAAACAGCGCCACCGATGTGGTCAAAAGTTATAACAAAATTTCCAAAAAGGCTAATAACTTTTGAATAAATCTGCCTGTTGAAATGCCACTGGTCTTAATAGATTCCTTCGGTCAAGCTGAGAACATAGATACCAGGTTTCCTTATTTGGCCGAACTTCCTGTCCACCATCTTGATTTTCATTCAAAAGCTACTTTTTCGAACTCCTCCTAGACCGATTTGTCCGATTTTCACCAAAATCGAATCGTATCATCTTCAGACCGTCCCGACCAAAAGTTATGGATTTCGTGTCGATAGACAAAACCGTTTTCGTATACCGCAGCAGCAAAGTTGTAGGCATGCTGCCAAAATGACTATTAAGGCTTTATACTGCAATGTCTCGACATATTGACAACTAACTTTGTATGGTCATTGTCACTTCACTCCTGACCACATCACATCGAGTTCATAACTTGCGCCACCTATTGGTCGAAAGTGATAAACCATTAAATCATCTCATAAGTTACTGTATGCATGATTTTTCTGACCATTTGCCGAAATTCCTCTAAAAATGTCTTTAAATGCTCATTTTTTTCAGTTGGTCTGACACTTTCAGCCATGTTGGCATGTCTTATCGTCTTCTACTGCTTGGCCCCGTTTAATGCTGCTTCAGCTATATTAGGGCCAAGCACCGAAGTGCGGAGGCACCTATTGTATCTGTTCCCGTTCTATTATTAGGGGCCAAGCACCGAAGGTGCGGTGGCACCTATTGTATCTGTTCCGGTTCTTATTATATACTTTCCGTTTCTTCCGACTGGGCGTCTATGGCAGCCCATAGAACCGTTTGCGGAAAGTTATGAAATTTGGTACACTGATAGAGGACAGTCTGAAAAGTCACCAGAGCAAATTTGGAGTCTCCAACTCAATCCCTCTAGCGCCACCAACTGTCCAAAGATTTACTCATGTTTATGCTTATAACTTTTGAACCATAATGGCTAGAATCACAAATCCTTTGTCCTCTTATTCCTTGCTCATGCCGATTCGATTGCACCCTATGACGTCATTTTCCGTCACGACAATTTGTCCGCCATTTGTAATTATCCCAAAAAGCTACTTTTTCGAACTCCTCCTAGGCCGTTTGTTCCGATTCTCACCAAAATTGAACCAGATCATCTCCAGACCGTGCTGACAAAAAGTTATGGAATTCATAAAAACGCTGCATGTTGTTCTCGAATACCACGCAAATTAATTTTAAGTAGCGCTTGCGAAAACAGACATAAGGCTGTATCTCCGCAACGCTTTATCGTATTCAAACCAAACTTGGTACAATGTCATTACAAGCATGACCTGAGGCTACATGCTGCGTTTCGGCGCAGCGCCACCTACTGGTCCAGAGATACTAAAAATGCTTTTTTCCCCCCATAATAACTAAAACTCTTTGTCCAAAAATCATAAAAGGGCCCCGTTAGATTAGGGGGTCATGCCAGTCGTCGGTACCAATTTTCCTAGATCGGCCTTTGTCTGTCGGCCTTTTTTTAAAAATTATTGAAAATGCTGATTTCTAACGCAGACAAAATTTTTTCGAAACTCGGAATGGGCCCATCAAAAATTCCCCTTTAAAAGCCTGAGAATTTTTTAAAACCCGCGCCACCTAGGGTGAATTTTTTTTTCAAAAATGTTTTATAAACTTTTGGGTGGGGTTGACTTATTTTCACGAGAGTCATTTTTGAGTTCCTGAACATTGCCGATCCAAACGAGCCAAAAAGCTGGTTTCGCTTCGGTTTGTGTAGCTTTGCTTTTAGCGCGAAAAAAACATTTGGCTTTTTTCGAAACCTTTTTGCCGTCGAGACAAACCCACCGTCAGAAGTTTGGAAACATAGTCATGCAACCCAAAATTGCCCAAATGCAAAAATTTTTTTTTTAGAAAGGGGTAAAAATCCAATCAAAGTCACGTTCACCATTTTTTTTGTGTTTAATACACAAAATTTTGAAAAAACTCCAAAACTAAAAGGGGATTTTTTTTCACCAAAATTTACACACATTGTATGGGCCACTTGGGGTTTCACATAAAAAAAGGTGGGTTGAGCCATTGGTGGCGCTATAAAAGAACGAAAACTGCTATTCTTAACAAAATCATTGGTGCAACTTTACAAAACTCACTTTGTGCCACAGCACCATGCCCTGAAGGTACTCAAACATTTCAGACAGCGCCACCTTTTGGTAAAAATTAAAACCATAATTTCAAAAATTTTGAATAAATCTGCAATTTTAATGCCACTGGTCTTAAGGTTTGTTTATTGCCCCCTCCCATTTAGTAACTACCCACCCATTGGTCGAAAAGTATAATTCATAAATCATATTTTTTAAAATTTAATTATTGTGGGTTTTTAAAGCCTTTTTTCCCAAAAAACACTGACAATGTCTTAAAAATTCTCCTTACTGCAGTTGGTCGACACAATTGGCATGTCCTTTTCGTCTTCTTTGCGCTTGGGCCCCGGTTATTTTCTGCTTGAGCTATATTTAGGGGGCCCAACCCCCAAGGTGCGGGCACCTATTGTAACTGTTTCCCGTTCTTATTAGGGGCCAAGCACCAAAGGTGCGGAGGCACCATTGATCTTTTCCGGTTTCTTATTATTAGGGGGGCCCAAGCACCAAAGGTGCGGGGGCACCAAAGTATCTGTTTCCGGTTCTTTATTATTATTTTTCTTGTTTTTTTTTCCCATGGGCTTCTATGGCACCCCTAGAACCTTTTTGGGGGAAAGTTGTTTTGGTTGACATCTGATAAGGCAGTCCCCAAAATAAAAACACCAAATTTTTTGGGTCTCTAACCAACCCCTACGCCACCACCTGTCCAAAGTTTTTAGTTATATTAGCTAATAACTTTGAACCGTCGGCCCAAACAAGAAATTCTTTTTCCTCTGATTCCTTTAGCTCATACGATTTGAATTCTCCCTATACGTCATTTTCCGTCATAAAATATGGGCCGCCATTTTTAATTTTTTCAATAAACTACTTTTTTTTCGAACCCCCTGGGGCCCTTGCTCCGATTTCCCCCCAAAATTGAAACCCAAACATCCCCCAGCATGCCGACAAAAATTATTAGAATAATTTGATTGCAAACCGTTTTTTGATAAACCACGAACAAATATTGTACGCCCGCAAAAACGGACTTAAGGCGAATCCCAAACGCTTTATCGTAAAAACCAAACTTGGAAAAAGTCATCACAAACTTTTTCCCCGAACAACATGCACGTTTTTGCGCAGCGCCACCTACGGTCCGGAGATATAAAAATGGGTATTTTTTTTATAATTCTAAAAAGTTTGTCCAAAAATAAAAAAATTGGGCTTGTTAAATTCGGGGGCGCATACCGAGTGGACTGATATCCAATTTTTTCCCTATCGGTCCATTTTGTTGTCGGCCCCTTTTGAATTAGGGGGCTAAAATGCTGTATTTTCTGAACCAAACATTATTACAAAAACCCGGAGGGCATCAGTACGATGCCCCCCAAGAGCCTGAGAAGTTTTCGAAACAGCGCCACATAGTGGTAACTTTTTTTCAAATGCTTATAACTTTTGGGGTTTGGGGTTACTTATTCACGAAGTCATCTTTTTGAGCTCCTAACGTTGCCGATCCCCAAAGATACCAAACATGCGGGTTTTCGTCTTTTCGGGGTTTTGTAGCTTCGATTAGCGCAAAAAAAAACATTTGGGTAAACTTCGAAACCGCTTTTCCGATCGAGACGAAAAACCCCCGCCAGAAGTTTGAAACATAGGCAAAAAAGGGCCCCAAACCAAAAGCCAAATGCGAAAAAAATTTATATAAGGGTAGTAAAATTCCCAAAAAAATCCACGTTTCAGTCATTTTTTTAAAAAGGTTTTTTATATAAAATTTTCAAACTCGAAATGAAAAATTAGATATTTTCACCAAAATTGACAACATACGTATGGGCTCACCTGAGGGCACAAAAAAAATTGTGGGACGAGCCTCTTGGGGCTATAATAGAAAAAAACATGAATTCCCCCTTTACTTCAATAGTTTTTTGAAAAAAAATGCTATAACTAAACAATGCATTGATGTAATATTAAGAAATCAGAATGTCCAAAACACCATCCCCGAAGGGGCTAAAAATATTGCGAAACACGCCACCTTGTGGGCAAAAGTTATAACAAAATTTTTCCAAAAAGGTAAAACTTTTGAATAAAAATGCCTGTTGAAAGCCACTGGTCTTTTAAAGATTCC
>JAZAVI010000935.1:0-39486 GCA_036326025.1 Chrosomus eos
TCATGTTTATGACAGTGTCATGTCAGTCTTATGCACACCCCTTCAAATAAAGTGTTACCTATTTTTCTCTCCTCCGTACGAGTTTATATAGAAGCAGCACAGGTTCCTATTTATTTTGTTAATACCCCGCCTTTAAATATTGTGGAGTGTTACAAAGTCATTACATACTAGTAACTATTAAATAGATACCAGTACTTATTCATTAGCTACTAATACGTATTCAAAAGAATATCTAAAGAATAAGCACTAGTATCTAAAGAATAGGCACTAGTACTAAAGAATAAGCACTAGTCGCAAATGAATAAGTACTAGTACTTAATGGAATAGATACTAGTATCTAAAAAATAAGTACTAGTAGCATGAAAATAGAGACTAAAAAGTATAGGCACTAGTACTAAAGAATAAGCACTAGTCACAAATGAATAAGTACTAGTACTTAATGGAATAGATACTAGTATCTAAAAAATAAGTACTAGTAGCATGAAAATAGAGACTAGTAGGTTAAAATGATTAAATGTTAAAACGGCTTGCCATATTGGCTCAGAGCATCAAAAGCATCAAACAAGAATTATAAAGTTTGATGCGTTGCCACAGCAACAGTATCTAAGATATCAATAATCCTTTCTCAGGTCTACATCTGCCGTGTGTTTACATTATACACATAAAGTTTGAAGCAAATCGGGTAAAAATAAGAGGGTGATTTAAAAGCATTTTGAAAGTGACACACTTCCTGCTGCCAGTTGGTGGCGCTATAACTTTGACTCACAATAGTCACATCCATGTGATTGGGCTCTTACAACGAACACACTGCTGAAGTTTCATCAAGATTAGTTTATGTATGCAGTAGTTATAACACACTTCCTGTTTCAAGTTTCTCGCCATAATTTCGTTTCCTCGCCACGGCCAAACCGTTCGAGATATCAAAAATCCCCTGGCAATTTTTCATCCTCAGTGTCTTGACTTCACGCTGACCGAGTTTCGTGCCGTGTGTTTGAATTCTGTAGGAGGAGTATTTCACATTCCATTGCATGCGTTTTCCAAACAACCCTTAATAGCTGACTTCCTGTTGGGCTGGGGTAAAAAGTAAGAGCATGAAGTATATATGAACCGATGAGATCTATATGTGTACCGAGTTTCAAATTATTACATGCAAGCGTGTTTGATTTATGGACCAAGTTTTCGGACCCCGTTACAGGGGGCGCTGTCGAGCCCCCCTGCCACGCCCGGGTACCAGCTTCTGCCCGGCCCTGATGGCCGCGGGTTCTGACATGTGTGCAAAGTTTCAGGAGTTTTTGAGCATGTTAAGGCCTCCAAAAGTGTCCAAAAGTTAGTAAAAAAAATAATAATAATAAAATATAGCTGCGAGCAGCGATTACGGGCCCAAGCCGGTGGCACCGCAACCCTGGTGCACCAGGGTGGCGGTACCGCCGGCTTTGGCCCTTCATCGCTGCAATATAAAACCGGTGTCTCCGCCACCCTGGTGCCTTTAGGGTTATTGTGCACGACGTGACACAAAATATCTGCTTGCTATCTGCCGAACGGCTCTGGTAGTCCCGCTTCAGCACTGATGATGTTGTAGAAATAGTGTGCTCTGGTTGGTCTGGATTATTCGGGATTTTTTATTTTATACAAAAATAAGTTATTTATAATTCAGATGAGAATAAAGTTAGTGTTGATTAAAATGAAGGAAAACAAATATATTGATCTGAAATATAGCACATTAATTTTAAATTTATTTAGGTTCAATTACCAAACATACAATCTTAATTTAATTTAAAGCAAACAATACATTTAAAATATATGGGTTGTATGCACATTTTCTTTTTAATAAAAAAAAAGATATATATCCAAAAAGACAAGGCCTTACAGGGTTAAACTCTTGTCACTGTAACAGACACACACACACACACACACACACACACACACTGTTTAAAAGCAAGAAATATTTATCCAACCTGTTTAAAACAGTCTGTCGGTGCTATCTTTTAAACATTCATCATATTGCACTGGTTTTAATTTCTTGACCTCAAACAGAGCACTAATCTGTTTATTTTTAAGTTATTGATTAAAAAAGAAAAGAAACATCAAATGTCATATTGTCAGGGTTGGATGCAGGTTGCTGAAGACGAGGACACGGGAGCTTCAATATAATAGTTTTAATGAACAAACTGAAACTTCCAAAATCAAAACAAGAACAAAACTCCAGGAATTCAGGGTTAACACACAACCATACATTGACGACGATCGACAAACACTCAGGGAAAACACAGGGCTTAAATACACTGAACCAAACAAGATAATTAACTGAAAACAGGTGCAGAAAATTGGACACAAACGAGGAGCGGGAAAACTAACAGGACTAAACCAAAAATCACACAAGACAGGGGAAAACAAGATCACAAAAGATAACTAAATACATCAAAACGTGACAGTACCTCCCCCCTCCCCGAAGGCGCGTCCTCGCGCCGTATAACATCCAAAGGGGTGGGAGGGTGGGCGCCCTGGAGGCTGACGAGGGCATGGTGCAGGTCCAGGAAGCCTCCAGGGCGGAGCAGGCTGTGGGCGTGGCCAGGGCGGAGCAGGCTGTGGGCGTGGCCAGGGCGGAGCAGGCTGTGGGCGTGGCCAGGGCGGAGCAGGCTGTGGGCGTGGCCAGGGCGGAGCAGGCTGTGGGCGTGGCCAGGGCGGAGCAGGCTGTGGGCGTGGCCAGGGCGGAGCAGGCTGTGGGCGTGGCCACGACGGTGCAGGCTGTGGGCGTGGCCACGACGGTGCAGGCTGTGGGCGTGGCCACAACGGTGCAGGCTGTTATTTTTTCAGGCCTCCAAGGATCTTTGGCCGGCCACGGCGAAGGCGTATAGCGCCCCCCCAAAATTTTCTTGGGGAGGACAGGCTCAGGATCGGGAACTGACTTGACATCAACGGGCGCAGGGTCAACGGGGTCTGGGTCAACGGGCTCTGGGTCTGGGTCAACGGGCTCTGGGTCTGGGTCAACGGGCTCTGGGTCTGGGTCAACGGGCTCTGGGTCTGGGTCAACGGGCTCTGGGTCTGGGTCAACGGGCTCTGGGTCTGGGTCAATGGGCTCTGGGTCTGGGTGAACGGGCTCTGGCTCTGGCGCTGGGTCAACGGGCTCTGGCGCTGGGTCAACGGGCTCTGGCTCTGGCGCTGGGTCAACGGGCTCTGGCTCTGGCGCTGGGTCAACGGGCTCGGGCTCTGGCTCTGGGTCAACGGGCTCGGGCTCTGGCTCTGGGTCAACGGGCTCTGGCTCTGGGTCAACGGGCTCTGGCTCTGGCGCTGGGTCAACGGGCTCTGGCTCTGGCGCTGGGTCAACGGGCTCTGGCTCTGGCGCTGGGTCAACGGGCTCTGGCTCTGGTGCATCATGGGACTCGGAACTGGACGGGTCCAGCACATTGTAAAGATTCTAGGGGATCTAATCCTTGGGGAATTTGCATATCATAATTAATAATTGGTAATTAATAATTATTCATACATGTTTGGATTAGATCAGTCTTACATGTTAATAAATCTCCCTCTAAAGGAGAATGTCATTTTACCTGGATGTATACATGCAATCCTTTCATTTTAACAAGTTGATTGCAGTCAATTACACAGATCACGTCTTACAAATCAGGCAAAATTAATTTAGCTCAATTGTCAGAAGAATATTGATGTCACGTTTTGATGTGTTTAGTTATCCTTTGTGATCTTGTTTTCCCCCTGTCTTTGTGGTTTTTGGTTTAGTCCTGTTAAGTTTTCCCGCTCCTCGTTTGTGTCCAATTTTATGCACCTGTTTTCTGTTAATTATCTCATTTGGTTCAGTGTATTTAAGCCCTGTGTTTTCCCTGAGTGTTTGTCGATCGTCGTCCATGTGTGGTTGTGTTTCTGATTTCCTGGAGTTATTGTTCCTGTTTAAGTTTGGAAAGTTTTCATTTTGTTTATTAAAACATTTATATTGAAGCTTTCGTGTCCTCGTCTTCAGCACCTGCACAAACCCTGACAGAACGATCGACCCTAACAAAAAAAAAAGGGATGAACTACGAACTTTGTGTCCCACAAGATGGCCGGTCTCTGGAGGAATATGCGGAGATATATCTCCATCTTATCCGGGACTTTAATTGGGACGAGGAGTCCCTTACGCACGAGTTTTGGAGTGGGATGGATGATACCCTCGCTCAGATACTGTTGGTGGGAGATCTCCACCTCCCTTTAGTTAAGTTTATTGCCCGTGCGCTGTGGGTGTGTGGTTCCTCACTCACCGTGGGAGACATCCAGCCCGATCTCCACGGCCAGCCAGAGCAAGAGCCCATCACCTGCACGCTCCCACCAGAGCCCATCGTCTGCCCACCAGAGCCTGCACACCGCATCAGCCCTGCCGCCAGATCGGTCCCTGGACTTCCCCGGCTGATATCCGGTATGACTGATCCCCCACTGATATCGGTGCGACTGGCCCAAAAGAAGGCGGCCGAGGCTGGGGTTCAAGTCAGCCACATCCAGCCAGAGCCTGAGCCTGTCACCTGCCCGCCAGAGCCTGATCCCAGCCCCGAGTTTCCTGATATGCTGGTCCCGTCCAGCCCCGAGTTTCCTGATATGCTGGTCCCGTCCAGCCCCGAGTTTCATGATATGCTGGTCCCGTCCAGCCCCGAGTTTCCTGATATGCTGGTCCAATCCAGCACGGAGCCCGTTGACCCAGCGCCAGAGCCAGAGCCCGTTGACCCAGAGCCAGAGCCCGTTGACCCAGCGCCAGAGCCAGAGCCCGTTGACCCAGCGCCAGAGCCAGAGCCCGTTGACCCAGCGCCAGAGCCAGAGCCCGTTGACCCAGCACCAGAGCCAGAGCCCGTTGACCCAGCGCCAGAGCCAGAGCCCGTTGACCCAGCGCCAGAGCCAGAGCCCGTTGACCCAGCGCCAGACCCAGAGCCCGTTGACCCAGCGCCAGACCCAGAGCCCGTTGACCCAGAACCCGTTGACCCAGCGCCCGTTGATGTCAAGTCAGTTCCCGATCATGAGCCTGTCCTCCCCAAGAAAATTTTGGGGGGGCGCCATACGCCTTCGCCGGGGCCGGCCAAAGATCCACGGAGGCCGGCCAAAGATCCACGGAGGCCCGAAAAAATAACACCGCCATGGCCACCCGAAGGGTCCTCACCGCCATGGCCACCCGAAGGGTCCTCACCGCCATGGCCACCCGAAGGGTCCTCACCGCCATGGCCACCCGAAGGGTCTGCACCGCCATGGCCACCTGAAGGGTCTGCACCGCCATGGCCACCTGAAGGGTCTGCACCGCCATGGCCACCTGAAGGGTCTGCACCGCCATGGCCACCTGAAGGGTCTGCACCGCCATGGCCACCTGAAGGGTCTGCACCGCCATGGCCACCTGAAGGGTCTTCACCGCCGGGGCCACCTGAAGAACCTGCACCGCCTTGGACGCCCGAGGGTCCCACAGCTCCGCCCTGGACGCCCGAGGGTCCCACAGCTCCGCCCTGGACGCCCGAGGGTCCCACAGCTCCGCCCTGGACGCCCGAGGGTCCCACAGCTCCGCCCTGGACGCCCGAGGGTCCCACAGCTCCGCCCTGGACGCCCGAGGGTCCCACAGCTCCGCCCTGGACGCCCGAGGGTCTCACAGCTCCGCCCTGGACGCCCGAGAGTCTCACAGCACCGTCATGGCCACGCCCACAGCCTGCTCCGCCTTGGCCACGCCCACAGCCTGCACCGTCGTGGCCACGCCCACAGCCTGCACCGCCGTGGCCACGCCCACAGCCTGCTCCGCCCTGGAGGCTTCCTGGACCTGCACCATGCCCTCGTCAGCCTCCAGGGCGCCCACCCTCCCACCCCTTTGGATGTTATACGGCGCGAGGACGCGCCTTCGGGGAGGGGGAGGTACTGTCACGTTTTGATGTGTTTAGTTATCCTTTGTGATCTTGTTTTCCCCCTGTCTTTGTGGTTTTTGGTTTAGTCCTGTTAAGTTTTCCCGCTCCTCGTTTGTGTCCAATTTTATGCACCTGTTTTCTGTTAATTATCTCATTTGGTTCAGTGTATTTAAGCCCTGTGTTTTCCCTGAGTGTTTGTCGATCGTCGTCCATGTGTGGTTGTGTTTCTGATTTCCTGGAGTTATTGTTCCTGTTTAAGTTTGGAAAGTTTTCATTTTGTTTATTAAAACATTTATATTGAAGCTTTCGTGTCCTCGTCTTCAGCACCTGCACAAACCCTGACAATTGAGGGGTTTTCCCCAATATCATCTTACTTTATAGGATTGCAGGAAACGCAATTCTCTGGCCAGAAGAATTGGGCTTCCTGCCCCATAATAAGTACTCTTTAAATTATTAATTATTGAAATAATTAATTAATTCGTAAAGCTTGTAGCATAAAAGATCTTCTTGGCACTTAAGAGACTCGAAATTGAGCAAAGAGGAAGTCCATCAGTGAAGTGAATATAATGATTTAATAAAGGCATGTCTACTTATATATATTTACTACGTTACAGGAATACATGTATTTACAAACATTAACACGAACGAAACACATTAAGACATTGATGAACGAGAAATGCGTAAAGTTTGGGCAATGGATGACTTACACGCGTTAGCGAGTAAGAGAGAGAGAGAGAGGGAGAGAGAGAGTGAGAGAGAGAGAACATTGGCATACTTCCTCCTAAGACATTCACCTTTCTGATTACAACACGAAACATCATCTTAATGCTCCTTAGAAGCGTTATAAAGAGATACTTGCACAAGTTATGGGTCTCGCTGTGTTGTCGCATTCCTGAAGGCCTGTCCCGGCCGCGTGCGTGAGCGGAGTCCTTTGTGTGTGTAAGCGTCACGTGTTGTCTCTGAGCGCTCGGGTTGTGCGGCGGTTTAAAGTCTTTGAGTAGCATTACCAATGAAAGTAGCTCGGCTACGTTTGTTTCACTCCGTGGAAGTAAACAGAGTCGACTATGGAAAACAAAACTTTGCCTTACAAAGGAAAGATATAAAGATCGGATCGGGTCTCCGAAGGAGACCACGGATCGGGTTACATGATGCAGCAGTAACGACGGGCGAAGCAAGAGAGTGGGCAGCTCTCAGTACGACGCGTCACGTGGTTACGTGCGCGTGCTTCTTCTTCAGAGAGAGAGAGTTTGTTGCAGTTTCCCTTGTAGTTGGATTTGCTGAAGAGGTATGTCACGCGGGGTTCTTTTCACTCGTCGATCGGAATTAAACCCGGGGACTTATCTTAAGACTTAAAACACAAACTAAACTAGAAACAAAATAAAAGAACGGCGATGAGCTCGCCGGAGACGTTACATGATGATGACTAGGATCAGGAAGTAAGAGAGGAGTTGGGAAGCCCTCTTTATCACCTCTGAGAAGTCCTTCCCCTTCCCGTTGTCTGAGCCAATCGGAGAATGGCTGTTGCACGCGGGAACTCGCGGTTTATTGTCCTTTGTTTGGGGAGAACGTGCCCCTCGTAGTACAGGGGCGTGTTCGATAGATGTACAGTTTAACAGTTTGAATCTTCAATGGCGGTAAAACATATTAAAAATACACTTTACTTTATATCTCTGTGCATATTCAGATAGCCCGTTCCATGAGCATTTTAGAGGTGTCAAAAACATCAAATGAAAGTCAAAGGAAAAATACAAAAGGTATTTAAAATGCATAAAGAAGGTATTTCTAATGTCTATTTATGCCGCGGCCAAACAAAGATATTTCACTGTGACATGGGGAAAAACATACATTTAACAACATATATTTAATGTTTTTTTTTTTGTCTTTAAACAACAGAAATGTCCGTCTCTTTGTTCAGAGACATCTGCAACATTCCGATGTCTCGTAACAGGCGTTTCCCTCGTGTGTGTGTGTGGGTGAGGGGATCGTGGTGGAATGTGTTTGTGTGTGTTAATTTTGAGTCCTGGGGGGAGGACGCTGGTGGAAGCTTCCCGGCCTTTGAAGGCTCTTAGGATTTTAGTTATCCAGAATATATTTAATTATTCAGATTCACCCTAAATACGCTACAACATCATGGGACTCGGAACTGGACTGGGCCAGCACATCAAGGGACTCGGAACTGGACGGGGCCAGCACATCAGGGGACTCGGAACTGGACGGGGCCAGCACATCAGGGGATTCGGAACTGGACGGGGCCAGCACATCAGGGGACTCGGAACTGGACGGGGCCAGCACATCAGGGAGCTTGGGACTGGATTCATGCTCTGGCGGGCAGGCGACGGTCTCTGGCTGGACGGTCTCTGGCTGGACGGTCTCTGGCTGGGCGGTCTCTGGCTGGGCGGTCTCTGGCTGGGCGGTCTCTGGCTGGGCGGTCTCTGGCTGGACGGTCTCTGGCTGGACGGTCTCTGGCTGGATGTGGCTGACGTGAACCCCAGCCTCGGCAGCCATCTTTTTGGCTAACCGCACTGATATCAGCGGGGGATCAGTCAAACTGGATATCATCCAGGGAAATCCAGGGACAGATCTGATGGCAGGGCTGATGCGGTGTGCAGGCTCTGGCGGGCAGGCGATGGGCTCAGGCTCTGGCGGGCATGCGATGGGCTCTGGCGTTAGCGTGCAGGTGATGGGCTCAGGCGCTGGCGGGCAGGTGATGGGCTCAGGCGCTGGCGGGCAGGTGATGGGCTCAGGCGCTGGCGTGCAGGTGATGGGCTCAGGGGCTGGCGGGCTTGGCACTGGCTGGAGTGGGAGATCTTCTACGAGGTATGTGGATCCACACGCCCACAGTGTGTGATCCACAAACTCCAGAAATGACAGATTGAGATCCTTAACAAGAATTATCTGGGCTAATGGGTCCTTCAGACCACCCCAGAAACTCCTTGTAAGTGCCTCTTCATTCTGAGTCACATCATCATAGAGGTCTATGTACAGCCCTGCATATTCCTCCAGAGAGAGCTCATTCTGGCAGAAGATAGGTGTTTCCATGGGGCTCACCTTGATGTTCCTTTTCCTTCTGCTCATTTTTCGCTTCTCTTCTTTTTGTAAGGTCGATCGTTCTGTCAGGGTTGGGTGCAGGTTGCTGAAGACGAGGACACGGGAGCTTCAATATAATAGTTTTAATGAACAAACTGAAACTTCCAAAATCAAAACAAGAACAAAACTCCAGGAATTCAGGGTTAACACACAACCATACATTGACGACGATCGACAAACACTCAGGGAAAACACAGGGCTTAAATACACTGAACCAAACAAGATAATTAACTGAAAACAGGTGCAGAAAATTGGACACAAACGAGGAGCGGGAAAACTAACAGGACTAAACCAAAAATCACACAAGACAGGGGAAAACAAGATCACAAAAGATAACTAAATACATCAAAACGTGACACATATAGTATTATTTTATACAGAAATAAATTATTTGTAATTCAGATGAGAATAATTTTAAGGAAAACAAATATATTGATCTGAAATATAGCACATGTTTGTTTAAAATAAATTCAAGCAATATTTTCTTTCAACTTTAAAGGCAGATTTTTGTTTCTAACTGAAAGTTGTAGAAACCAGAGCGTTAATTGTGGTTTTAAACTACTCTTTACTGTCAGAACATATCATGACAAACTTGCCAAACAGGAGAACATTTCACAAATCTGAGGTATAACATTCAAGCATTTGTA
Source organism: Chrosomus eos (assembly GCA_036326025.1). NCBI lineage: Eukaryota > Metazoa > Chordata > Actinopteri > Cypriniformes > Leuciscidae > Chrosomus > Chrosomus eos. Next base: position 9,590 of record JAZAVI010000935.1, read on the forward strand.
ATTTTTCCTTAACAAAAATAATATCTTTATTTCAAAATTAATTTCTTAGTTTCTGCATGTACTAATGGGGGATATTGTTTCAAGTCATGAAAGAGGTTTGTGTTGCCTGACTTTGATGGCACGTATCTTTATGAAATGTATGAATAACAGAAGGCTATAGCCTAAATACATAAATACTGTAATTATATTCCATTAATACTTTAATAGCCTACATTGTCTACATTAATAATATAATACAATTCAATATGTATATCCCACATTTCATGGTGCAGTTAATATTACTAGGCTAGTAAAACCATGGTAAATGATGGGAATTGGTAGATGGAAAATCTTTCTGAATGTATAGTTGCGAACAGTGTTTCTCCTGTTCCTCAGCGCTGTTTCATCTGCCTTTAAACTGGTTTAAATCACTGAGAAATTTTTGTTCTTCGCTGAATTCAAGTGCTTCTCACTGGATCTCGTGATCGAGACTGATCAGAGTTAACCATAGACAGTAAAAGAACGCTTCTGCTCTAGTGAGCTCGCGCTGTGCTGCCGTTTGGACTTTGAGCCGAGCGGATAAACAGTCCGTGAGGCACGCGCGGTTCAAATGAGTTTCGTTCCGCTTTTGGCGCATAAACATGATCTAACATTTATCGAACTCTTGATATTGTTTTATAGAGAAAAAATTATATCGCGATAATGAATAAATGAATGAGCATATCAATTTAAGACCTGGCTAAATGTAATTTATGACCTTGTATGGAAAAGCCGGACGTTTTTATGAAATTTTATGGCCTAAAATTCTTATTATTAAATTTAAGACGTTTTATGACTTTTTATGACCCCGTGGAAACCCCGTTCATAGGAATTCATTGGTAACACTTTATTTGAAGGGGTGTGCATAAGACTGACATGACACTGTCATAAACATGACATAACACCTGTCATGAACATGAAGGAGTCTTTATGAATGTTTATGACTGTTGTCATTAAGTGTCATTCGGTAAATTATGACACTTTTAATGCAAAGTTGACATTGTTTAAAATGTCTTTGTTATGACAACTTGACACTAACAAAGACAAAAATATCTTTGTTATGACAACTTGACATTAACAAAGACAAAAAATGTCTTTATGACAACTTGACATTACCCAAGACAAAAATGTCTTGATTATGAAAACTTGACATTAACAAAGACAGAAATGTCTTTGTTATGACAACTTGACATTAACCAAGAAATCATAACCTGTCAACCTGTCACAAATATGTCATAACAGGTCTAATTATCGAACTTAAAGCATTTTGCTGTGTAATAACCCTTAATGACATCTTTATAACTAGTACAATGTGTTCCACTTTACTTGAGGACAGGTAATATTCATGACACAGTTATAATGGTGTCATGATGGCCAAAGTTGTGACAGGTTGAAAGGTTATGATTTCTTGGTTAATGTCAAGTTGTCATAACAAAGACATTTCTGTCTTTGTTAATGTCAAGTTGTCATAATCAAGACATTTTTGTCTTGGGTAATGTCAAGTTGTCATAACAAAGACATTTTAAACAATGTCAACTTTGCATTAAAAGTGTCATAATTTACCGAATGACACTTAATGACAACAGTCATAAACATTCATAAAGACTCCTTCATGTTCATGACAGGTGTTATGTCATGTTCATGACAGTGTCATGTCAGTCTTATGCACACCCCTTCAAATAAAGTGTTACCAATTCATTCGTGCGCACTGCGAGCGCCACCATAATCAATGTCCGTGCAGACATATATAAATACAATAGGCATACCTGATAAAATAGTTGTATGTACTATGTTGATATCATTTTAGTCACACACTCATATCAACAACAATACTAAGCCATCTTGGTTAATGTTTCAGAAATGTTAAAATGATAAGAGTTACCAACCTCTCGAAATTCTTTAAATATAGATCCAGGTGTCGGTCTTTCAGGTGCTTTGCTAGGTGTTAGCGCCTTTTGTTAGCACTGCTCTGTAGCATCTCTTGCACATTCGCTTGCTTATGTCCTTCGGCTTTCCATTTCCATTTGCTTCATATCCAAAATATTACCAGTAGCACCTCTGCTGTGTTATTTATCAACCAAAACTGGTAGCGCGGGCGCTGCACTCTCCATCTTTCCATTCACTTTACTTTTGCTATTTAACCAGAGCGAATGAGACGCGTGCGAGTGTGCGCACGTGTGCGCACGTGTGTGTGTGGTGTTTACCCACACACACAACCCGCCTTTGAACAACTATCATTTTGGACACAAGAGGGCAGTATAGCCCTATGAATGATTTTTTTGTTTGACCAGATAGTACTAAATAGCCTGTTTTAAACTTTTTCATACTTCTTGCATTGAAAAAAAGATTAAAATGGGTTTAGATCTAATATTTATATAATTTTATATAAAACTAAATGGTGTATAATTACATTTTAGAAAGATATGAGACGTTTCCTGGTTCTTTTTTACATTAATCCCTCACCATAGCAAAACCATTTGAGATATTCAATATCCGTTCACAATTTAGCATATTTAATGTATTTTCATCATGTTGAAAAAGTTTGGTGGGAATAAAATAAACCACTTAAGAGGAGTGAGTAAAAATGTAGAAGCTGGTTTGCAAAACATCCACATTCAGACCAAGAAAGCCGACTTCCTGTTGGGCTGGGGTAAAAAGTAAAAGTACAAAGGATATATGATTCGATGAGATCTATATGTGTTTGATTTATGGACCAAGTATTCGGACCCCGTTCCAGGGGGCGCTGTCGAGCCCCCCTGCCACGCCCAGGTACCAGCTTCAGGCCGGCGCTGATGGCCCCATGTTCTGACCCGTGTGCAAAGTTTCAAGAGTTTTTGAGCACGTTAAGGTCCCTAAAAGTGCGTTAAGAGTCTCAAAAGCATCCAAAAAGAATATGAAAGTTTGATGCGTTGTCACAGCAACAGTATCTAAGATATCAATAATCCTTCCACAGGTCTACATCTGGCGTGTGTCTACATTATACACATCAAGTTTGAAGCAAATCGGGTAAAAATAAGAGGGTGATTTAAAAGCATTTTGAAAGTGACACACTTCCTGCTGCCAGTTGGTGGCGCTATAACTTTGACTCACAATAGTCACATCCATGTGATCGGACTCTTACAACGAACACACTGCTGAAGTTTCATCAAGATTAGTTAATGTATGCAGTAGTTATAACACACTTCCTGTTTCACGTTTCTCACCATAATTTCGTTTCCTCGCCACGGCCAAACCGTTCGAGATATCAAAAATCCCCTGGCAATTTTTCATCCGCAGTGTCTTGACTTCATGCACACCGAGTTTCGTGCCGTGTGTTTCAATTCTCTAGGAGGAGTATTTCACATTCCATTGCATGCGTTTTCCAAACAACCCTTAATAGCCGACTTCCTGTTGGGCTGGGGTAAAAAGTAAGAGCATGAAGTATATATGAACCAATGAGATCTATATGTGTACCGAGTTTCATATTATTACATGCAAGCGTGTTTGATTTATGGACCAAGTGTTCAAACCCCGTTCCAGGGGGCGCTGTCGAGCCCCCCTGCCACGCCCGGATACCAGCTTCAGCCCGGCCCTGATGGCCGCGGGTTCTGAGATGTGTGCAAAGTTTCAAGAGTTTTTGAGCACGTTAAGGCCCCCAAAAGTGCCCAAAAGGTAGTAAAATAATAATAATAAAAAAAATAATAATCCTTAGGAAAACAATAGGGCCTTCGCCCTTAGGGCTTGGGCCCTAATAATCCTTAGGAAAACAATAGGGCCTTCGCCCTTAGGGCTTGGGCCCTAATTATCCTTAGGAAAACAATAGGGCCTTCGCCTTTTCAAGGCTTGGGCCCTAATAATCCTTAGGAAAACAATAGGGCCTTCGCCTTTTCAAGGCTTGGGCCCTAATAATTATAAATAAAAATAATAATCCTTAGGAAAACAATAGGGCCTTCGCCTTTTCAAGGCTTGGGCCCTAAATATCGGAAAGGCATTAAATGTAGTCACGCAATGCTGATGTTGTTAACATTAACAATTTGAGAACAAAGTATAATTTGCATGGTTTGACGTGATATGATAAGCGATCGTTAGATTAATCAGCGTGATTTACTGCAATGTTTTTTTTCCCTTAGTTGGTCAGAACAAAAGTGGACGTTACTTGTTCAGATGACATTTTCCGGTGAAAATTCTTATGTTGGTCATACTTTCAAAAAGTAGAATCTGTTATTCTGAATGGCAGTATCCACACCGCGCGGTGACTGACAGCCACACATTCTCCTCAAAACATTGGATTCATCCGCGCTGTGCCGTGCCGAGGCACAACCCACGTAAAGTTGATAATTCCGTGAATAACGCAATTGCAGATTTCGAACAGAGATGGTGACAAAGAGGAAAGCTATGGACTGCAGCTTTAAAAAAACAAATATAATAAAAAAATATAATACGGTATATAATACAGTTTTGGGTATTAGACCTATTGCTTCTCAATAAAGAGGAGTTATACTTATTTAGAATACTGAGAATTACAGCTTTTAAAGCAATAACAAAAAAAATGGAGAAAGGAAGAATCCCCAGTTTTAAATTATTGGTTAGATTTAAAATGTGCAAAAATAAGAGCAAAAGTATACATTTTGAAAAGATAAGGGCACCTCTTTTTTTAAATTTACTTATTTAATATTATTATTTGATCTTTAATAATATTACTTGAATTTCTTGTTAGGAATTATGTCATTATAAGAGTTATAGCTCTTGCTGCATCCAGTAGTAGATCGAGACTCATGACACCGGACAGGTAAGCCTCACCGGACGAAGAAAGAGAAGATGGTCGCTGACCGGGAGGGCTCTCGCGGCATCCGACAGGAGATCAAGACTCACGGCATCGGATGGGTAAGCCTCACCTGCGGACGGGAAGTAAAGCATAGATGTTCAACCAGGAAACTCTCGCAGCATCCAACGGGAGATCAGGACTCACGGCATCGGATGGTAAGTCTTGCCTAACTTGCATAACAAACTACTTTTGATGATGAGACTTTAAAATCTCTTTTTTGGATTGAGGCAAATTACCACCGCCCAGTAGACCTCCCAGATATCAAAGGATGTGTCCCTCCCTGCCCTCACTACATTACGAGTGGGTATCAAGGTTATTATAGTTTTGCATTTTTTATTAGTTTTTATTTTTATTTTGTTTTGACTTTTTGTTTTCAAATTCAGTTTAGTTTTAATTAGTTTTTAAAGTGGGTTTGCTAGTTTAGTTTAGTTTTTATTTTTTGGAAATGCTTAGTTTTAGTTTAGTTTTTATTAGTTTTAGTGTTAGTTTTAGTCTTTTTTTCTAATTTGGGTTATTTGTCAAGGGCAAGATTCAAAAAGGTCCGAAAAAGTATTGTGTAATAATAACTCAACAAAAACATCATACAATTTCCGAAATATGTATTCAACAATAACTCCAGTAGCTACATAAAATGTACATTATGGACACAAATATGAAAACAGTCTACACAAGCCTCTGCTTTCAGAGTGTCAGGAGCTCAATCTCTTTACCTCTACAAAATCCACATGCCATACCAAAAAACTACACATCTTCTATACAAAATTCACAACCTATAATCCCACAAAATTCACAACCTATAATCCCACAACTGTACAATGTTAACACCCTATACTAAATTTACCCTATACAATACTCATCTGGATTGAAGCAGCAAACATTCAGTGTAAGAATAAAAAAATTACACAACATTATTTAATATTTGAATCACAGCTTTGCCTATCGTGTGTTGACATCGACAACCCAACTGCATTTTACCTCAAACTTTCTAAAGCCACAATCACTTCTCGGGTCGACATTTACACACTGACAAAATTGTATTCAGAATAAAAAAAATGTTATACCACTTTTTAATGTGTGATTGTGTAAAGGTGTTCACGTTGCTTTCAACGAACACTCGTTATCATGGAGACGCCGCGGTGTGCACGGAGGGGAGGGGCTGTGTGTGTGTGTGTGTGTGTGTGTGTGTGTGTGTGTGTGTGTGTGTGTGTGTGTGTGTGTGTGTGTGTGTGTGTGTGTGTGTGTGTGCGCGCGCGTGTATGTGAGAGAGACGCGTGAGTGACAGAGAGAGAGAGAGAGAGAGAGAGAGAGAGAGAGAGAGAGAGAGAGAGAGAGAGAGAGAGAGAGAGAGAGAGAGAGAGAGAGAGAGAGAGAGAGGAGGGAAAAGAAATGCAGCTGAACGAATAGAGCCGGTGCCGGAAGTGGGCATTCAATACAATTTCTCCATTGACATTTGGGATATAAGCCATAAAAACGTAACCATACATGGTAGACTTAAAACCAGCTACGGCTGTACTAAGTGATTGTATATGCTCATATAAACGCCAAAAGTTCATAGGGCACTAACCTTGTTTTAAGATAAATCCCTTTTATTCACGATGTATTGGATAAGTACTTCATTACCCACAATCCTGAACAATCCCCCAATCCCACAGTGATGCATCTGATTGGTGGAAGTCGTGTCACGTGTCTGAAACCCCGCGAAGGCGCGTGAAGACTGAAGATCACGTAATGACGTAGGGCTAGCTCATTGGTCGCATGTCAGAGAAGCCCGCGGCGCTCTATTGGATGTTCGAGCGAGATGCTCTTTAGCGGCTCTCAGTCAACTTTAGTGAGGCGCAGTGGTATATGGGAGGAGTAGTTCCTTTGCTCGGAAATGAAAACATGTACACAGGCTTGTACCTTTGACTTTTTTTAGATTTTCTCTTCATTTTTTCACTCGAAATGATATGTTGTATGCTTATGAGTTCAGCCATAGCTGGTTATCCTCAGACATTCTCGTATACTCTTTAGATATGGATTTTACAAAATGTCAATGGGAGAAATGAATGGGAAACTTACTTCCGGCTCAGGCTGTGGGCGGGACTGTGATGCTCTATACGTTGCGTTTTTAAAAAATGAATAACGAAACGCAAATGTGGCAGCCGGTGCGGCGGCCCAAGACATTGACAAAGACGAAAACTAAGGACATTTACTCTTTAATTTTATTTTATTTTAGTTAGTTTTGCCAAACACACATTACAGTTTTAGTTAGTTATAGTTTTTTTGTAATGCCTCGTTTTTATTTTTATTTCAGTTAACGACAATGTTTTTTCACACCTAGTTTTCGTTTTTTTCGTTCGTTTTCGTTAACGATTATAACCTTGGTGGGTATACACGCGGTTAAAGTGTTTGTTGGGGGCGGTGCATGCAAGTCAGTGTGGGCTGACAGTTTCATTCATAAAAATGTTCCCGCACTATAAAAGAAGTTTTAGCTCCGCCCCTGTTAAGTCTTAACTAGCTCGGATCTCGCACTTGCTGCTGCAACGTGTAGATTATGGGTCCGCAACATGGGCGAGGCTAGCCCCTTTTTAGGGGTGCTTCAGCAATAATATTACAAAGTTGCTCCAAAGTTTTCTCACACTTCTTTCCTTTTAAGGTTACCTAGAGTTGTTCCGATTCCGAAACCATATCGGTGAGTACTGGAGTCAGTATCATGAATCACCATGGTACACCTAAAATAAGTGTTTATTTTCTGACTATTTTAGTCCAGCAGGTCGCCGCCGCTGTGGAATAGTACAGGACCTGGGTGACTCGTCCATAGCATAGACTGTAAAAAAAGATGGACGACGCCCCTTCGCTCTTTTCCATGGGAGAGAACTGAAGACGCCAGTGTCCCGATATGGCGCTGACATATTGGAAATTGAGTCTGCGCAGTAGCGTTTTCGGGACCAGTCATGCACAGTCGTGAGCAGGAAGTAAAGCCGCGAAATCAAGGCCCCGCCCTCAGTCGCGCTGAATCAATCACTAGCACACGCCCTGCACTTTTCTTAAGTGGCCTTGTCTGCTCCGTTCCTCTCTAATGATGTCTGCTGATTGCAGTACCTCGTTAAAATAAGGTAAATACAACTACTAACTATGTAGTCAACAATATGAAAAAAAGTCTGTTGGCGCTTCAGTGACTACTTCGCACAGAGAACCTGTCAATCACAGCTGTCAATCATGATGTCACAGCACCGTTTTTATAGCATCAAATAACTAACTAAAAACTAACTTATTTTAAAAACAAACACCTGAAATTACATCAACCTGATACAGCACATTACAGAAACTATCTTTAGAAAAAAGGTACGTGAAGTGTAATCTGATTGTTTAGTTGGTCTCGCGTCCCGTTGAATAACGCGGGGAGGCGGGGCTTATGACCTATACTAGGACCGGTCACCGGGGGGCGATCAAGACGTTTTGGCTTCACTTTTGAGGGCTTGTGCGGCACGCTTGGTCCATAGTCATAAACGGAGAGAAGTAGCACCAGTTACAATGCTCTTCTGCAATACGCATGCAGTTCTGTTTATTAACTGCTAGAGCGTGAAACAAAAACAGCAGCGCGACAAATAAACTGCGTACCTGTGTAGTGCGTACGTGTGTCTCTGTTGTTAAAGTTTATCGTTAATTTGACACTCATTTAACAATCGGGAGTCATGTAAACATGACGTCACGTGCGTCTTTTCTGATCAGTCGTCATGAGCCGCGTTTCCACTGCCGGGCTAGGGCCGGGCCAGGGCTAACAGCGAGCTGAGCCAGTGGCCTCAAGTACTTGCGTTTCCACTGCCGGGCCAGTAGCCCCGCAGCGCTGCCCTAAACCCCACCCCTAACACGCCTTTCTGGATCAAACGTCATACAACCCAACCCATTTCAGCGGGTATTATGAATTTATTTATTTTTTAAATAAGCTTCCAAAGTATATAACGTCCTCGTTTCTTCACACGCCGTCAATTTGACATTGTAACCTTTCTTCTGCCCAAATGCTCAGAGCTTTGGTATCTTCGACAGATCAGTACAGGCGATTATCCATTTCGAGCAGCAATTCGATATAAAAAAGTGAAATGTGCATCTTGCTTCAGATCATAACGTTCCATAACACCTATAAACTCCGCCTTTTACCTTGCCCACGCCTCTAGCCCGAGCTGGCCTGCTTTGGCCCAAGGTATTCAACAGGCCAGAAATCCTGGCCGTTGGCCCAGAGTAAGCCCCGATCAAGCCCCGGAAGTGACAGTGTAAACGCGACTGGCCCTGGCACGCACTAGCACGGCTCGGCCCTGGCCCGGCAGTGGAAACGCGGCTATGGAAACATAAAGCCCTGGCGTTTGGACCAGAGTGAAAACGTACTCGGTTACTAACGTAACCTCGATTCTCTCTAGAGAGGGAACGAGTACTGCGTAATAGCTTACGCTATTGGGAAAACTCTTTTCATCGAGACATTGAAGCCAAAAAAAAAATTATCCTTAATTTTTAATCAATGTAAAGCGCTTTGCAGCAGCAAGCAGACCTTAGGCGAGACAGCTCGCGCGCCTATTGGCTGTCTTGCGGCAAAAGCAGCAGCCTATCGAGAGCAGCTCTGCGTGACGTCATGACGAATGGGGGCACTTCGCACCCATTTCGTCACGTCCCGCCAGAAAGGGCGTGGTCTCGCCCTATAAATAAACTCGATATCCTGCTATACACTGATTTTTCATCGCCGAAGCGAATCAGAGCGTATTCCAAGCATGGCAAGATACGCAGTACTCGTTCCCTCTCTAGAGAGAACCGAGGTTACGTTAGTAACCGAGTACGTTCTCTTACGAGAGTATCTCTCGTACTGCGTAATAGCTTACGCTATGGGGAACACAGTGTAACACGCCGTGCTGATAGGGATCCAACACCACAGTCCCAGGGGCAAAGCCCGGGGCGCATATAGTGCATAATCACCATACACTCACAGAGAGTAAAAAAGGAGAGGCTGGAAGCATTTCTCCCTATAGATAGGCCCACAGGGGCACCATATGACCGTTAAACCACGCAGCCAGGGTGAAAGCATTCAGCCTGAACTGGGTGGCCCTACTTGTGCCAGTACTCATGGAGCTGCTGCATCAGTCTGAACGATGCGCAGGCCAAACACTCAGCGTCCGAGCCGCACAGCGGGCAGACAGCACTGAAGTTTAAATAGCCAAAAGCTTAGCTTGTAAGGCAGGCACCTCCAGGTTGTAGTATTTTATAAATGTAGACGGCGAGGCCCAGCCCGCGGCCGTACAGATATCTTGCAGGGTGACCCCGCTAGACCATGCCCACGACGAGGCCACGCCTCTTGTGGAGTGCGCCCTGACACCCAAGGGGCACTGCAGGCCCTTGGAAGTGTAAGCCAGCGCAATGGCATCGACTATCCATCTGGATAGGCTCTGTTTCGAGGCGGCAAGTCCCTTGGAACGCCCACTGAACGAAACGAAAAGCTGCTCGGCCTGTCTGAACCCAGACGAGCGGGACACATAAGCTCTTAATGCCCTAACTGGGCAAAGAAGATTCGCGTCCTCCTCCTCATTGATAACCGGAAGGGCAGACAGGGAAATCACCTGGGCCCTGAACGGTGTGTTGAGGGATTTCGGCACGTAGCCGTGCTTAGGTTTGAGTATGACCTTTGAGTCATTAGGCCCAAACTCCATACATGACGCGCTTACAGAAAGCGCCTGTAAGTCCCCTATACGCTTCACTGAAGCGAGAGCCATGAGAAACACCGCTTTGAAAGACAGGTGCTTCATGTCCGATAACTGGATCGGCTCGAATGGGGCACCCTTCATGGCCTCCAAGACCATGGAAAGGTCCCATGACGGGACTGAAGGGGGCCTGGGAGGGTTTAGCCTCCTGGCTCCTCTTAGGAAACGCACGACAAAGTCGTTTTTCCCTAGCGACTGGCCAGACACCGGTTTTGCAAACGTTGCTATGGCCGCCACATAGACCTTGAGTGTGGATGGGGTCCTGCCCTTATCCAGCAGCTCTTGAAGGAAGGACAGTACCTCCGTAACCCCGCAGTCCACTGGCGAAAAGCCTCGGGCTTGACACCAGGCAGAGAACACTGACCATTTCGAGGAGTAGAGCCGTCTAGTAGACGGAGCTCTAGCCTGCGCGATCGTGTTCAGCACACTCCCTCTGGGAGGCTAGCGGGTACCCGTTGATGGCCCATGCGTGCAGGGACCACAGATCCGGGCGAGGATGCCAAATCGAGCCCTCCGCCTGAGAGAGGAGGTCTCTCCTCAACGGCACAGGCCATGGAGCAGCGCTGGTCAGCTGCATCAGGACAGGGAACCAAGCCTGGTTCGTCCAGAGCGGAGCTACGAGCAGCACTGGACATCCGTTTTCCCTGATTCGTTCCAACACCTGGGGCAGGAGCGAGACCGGGGGAAAAGCGTACAGAGGACAGCGGGGCCAGACATGGGCCAGCGCGTCCTTGTTTTTCGAGAAAAACTTCGGGCAGTGAGCGTTTTTGTGGGACGCAAATAAGTCCACCTGCGCTCTGCCGAATGTTTCCCACAGTAGCTGGACCGTCTGCGGGTGCAGCGACCATTCCCCTGCTGGTACATTGTTCCTGGACAGTCTGTCCGGTCCCACATTTAGGTGACCGGGCACATGCGCTGCTCTCAGCGAGAGCAGGCTGTGCTGAGCCCAGACCAGGAGGCGTTCCGTCAGCCTGTAAAGGTTTCGAGACCTGACGCCACCCTGCCGATTTATATACGCCACCACTGACATGTTGTCCGACCGGACCAAGACGTGGTGGCCTCTTATCTGGGGGCAGAAGCGCCGCAGCGCTCTGTCGACTGCTATCATCTCCAAGCAGTTTATGTGAAGGAGCTTCTCCCGCTCTTACCATAGGCCAGCTAGCGGTCTGCCCTCGAGCAGCGCTCCCCACCCCGAGGTGGAGGCGTCCGTAGACACCACCTTTACACTCGAGGCGGTCCCCAGACTCACACCTGACTGGTACCAGGTGGATACCTTCCAAGGTCTCAGAACTGAAACGCACTGCTGGCCGACCCTGAGGCGAAACAGACCCATGGTCCATGCCCGGGGCGGAACCCGTGCTTTCAGCCACATCTGCAGCGGGCGGGGTTTTCTGAAACCTTCTGAGTGGGACTATAGAGCCGTGGCGGAAGGATTTCGCGACGCGCTGAATATTTAGTCCGCGCTCCGGTGACAGGCGTGCCGTCATGGATAGCGAGTCTAACACTGTTCCCGGAAAGGAAATTTTCTGGCTGGGAGACAGTGCGCTCTTTGCCCAATTGACCGTAAGGCCCAGCTTCTCGAGGTGCTCGAGTAATGTGGCCCTGTGTTCTATGAGCTCCGATTGTGAACGAGCTAGAACCAGCCAATCGTCCAAGTAGTTCATAACTCGCATGCCCCGAAGTCTCAGGGGAGCGAGAGCCGCGTCCATTCACTTCGTGAATGTACGTGGTGCCAGGGACAGGCCGAACGGCAGGACTGTGTATTGATATGCCTGGCCCTCGAATGCGAATATCAAGAATCGCCTGTGATGGGGCGCTATTTGTATTTGGAAATAGGCGTCTTTCAGATCTATTGACATAAACCAGTCCCCGTGGCGCACTTGCACAAGGATTTTCCTGGTCGTAAGCATCCTGAACTGGCGCTTCACAAGCGCTCTGTTCAGCTGTCGCAGATCTAGAATGGGTCTGAAACCCCCATCTTTTTTTGGTACCAGAAAATATCTGCTGTATAAGCCCCCCTCGCTCTGAGCCTGAGATAAGGGTTCTATAGCCCCTTTGCTCAGTAGTTTCGCTATCTCACCTCGAAGTAGATGAGATACTTCGTTTCCCACCGTAGTCTCGACACGCGGCGTATAGCGGCGGGGACGTCGAGCAAACTGTAGCGAATAACCTCTCTTTATAGTGTTCAGCACCCATTCTGATACCCCGGGAAGCTTTGACCACGCGTCCGCGTGAATAGCTAGAGGTAGAATGAAAACCGGGCTCTGGCCGCGACAAAGCGGCAGCTCGAGAGCCCCGGTGTCCTGAGAACACGACGCCGTGTTTACAGTGTCCGAGGCGGGGGGCGCGCTGATCACAGCGGGCAGCCTGGCCGCACTCAGCCTCTCTATGGCGGGACTCGCAGCGAGAGTGAGCGGGGCGAAACTCGTGGGATTGTGGGCGCGAGAGTACGGGCACATTTACTGCACTGCACATGCTTTCGGCTGGAGCCGATTGGATGTGTGTTGGTTTCGTTTTTACAGAAACCAAGGGACACGCGGCGTGTAGTGTAAGCGGGCAATGTATGGGCGCATTCACTACATTGTTTGCACAATCAAACTGAGTCGATTTTATGTGTGCAAGCCCTGCACCGTGGCGGGCTGTGTCTGGGTGTGGGAATGGGCACTGGGGCGTGGGCATTCTTACAACACACATAACACCATCGGCCGTGGCCGGGACACCAGAAAATACACTCTTTATTGGATTTATCTGGGTAGCCGTAAAAACGGCTTTTGTGTGCAGGCAAGCGGGCTGAGACACCGGCTGCTTCGCTGCTAAATACACTGGGACAGTCACATCGCATGGAACTGAACGAGCGAGGAGTTTTGGTGGAAATCCGGCCGCAGCGGGATCTGAACACCGTCGTTTTCCTAGAGTGGCTAGGAAAGCTTCGAGGCCTCGGGCTTGAGCTCAATCCTCGGCCGGGGCCCGCGAGATTTGATTTTGTTGTCCAAGTACCTGTTACTTTGTTCAATGACAATAAAGTTGAATCTAATCTAACCAATCTGATGACTGTTGATATAAAAGGAGGCACATGGTCAGAAAAAAACAGCTGAGTGAAGAAGGTTTTGTGTTTGTTACAGAGGGCTGACAGTGTGAACTCTCACAATTAAGCTGGTGTTCTGAAAAGGTCTAAAAAAAAGAGAAAAATAAATCTGGATTTTGGAGTTAGTTGAACCAATGTTAAAATGATAAAGTTATTTTTCAATAGACATATTTTTTGTTTTTGTGTGAAAAGAGGGTGGGTGGTGCGGTGGCAGTGGGGCTCATTGGGTGCTCAGCACTCCTAAAGCTCTGACCCTAGAATCGCCACTGGTCCGCAATATATTTATAATGCGGAGGAAACTGAGCTCAAGGAGTTCCCCTTTCTCTCTTTTTCCTATTCTCACAACTAAAATGTGTGTTTGCAAGCTATGATTCCTTTTGTATTCAAATATGAATATTCAGCCTGTAATTCAGACTATGAAATACTTGTGGCTGCATTTAAATTTGAGAAATTAAAATAGCTGCATAAAATAATACATACTTATGGTAATGGCACGCACAGAGTGTTTTGTGACCTTTCTAAAATCTATGTTTATGGTTTTATTTAACTTTGAGAAATTAAATGAAAATATCTTTCTGGCCTTTTAACTGCATAAAATACTATGCACTTTCTAAAATCCATGTTCATGGTAAGAGCATGCGCTGAATGCGTTGTGCCCTTTCTAAATCTATGTTTATGGTTTTATTTAATTTTGAGAAATTAAATGAAATATCTTGCACTTTCTAAATACTATGCACTTTCTAAAATTTATGCTTATGGTAAGGGAGACTGAAACTGAATGTGGCAGTTTTGCACCAGAAAACAATAGAGACAAAAGACTGACTGGATACTTAGAAGATGTAAATAAACATCAGTTAGCATTTTAGATTCTTCTCTTAATAAAACAACATGTCATGGCCTTAAAAGATATTTAATAAAACTCAAGAGTTTTAGAGCCAATTTAAATTTTATTTTCATAAACATATTTAATAAAAAAAAATTATAATTTCTTCACAATTCTTTTAAGCACTTTATAACAATTTATTATTAATAACAATAACTAATTCTGACCTGACTAAACTGCCAAGTGTCTGCTTTCAAAGCAGACAACCCTTATGCTTGTAGTGCATAGCTTCATAAACTGTATATATTTTAGATTTCAAGCTAACCGGTTAACACATTTGCTTTCTTAATTTTCATTGTGTTATGGCCTATTGGACCACGTTAGGATACATTTCTCATAGGAAAGGACACAAATTAATTAAATGACCCATGTCAGAAACGTTTTTATTTTTGACATTGTATAATCAAGCTGTTCTGGCAAACATTATTTTCTCATTCATTTATTAAGTAAAACAATTTTGCAAGATTGAACATGTAAAGGGGTTAAACATTTGAAGCAGACACAATATATAAAAGGCAATTTGACAAATAAAGCAAAAAAAATGTATGTTAATCATTCAAATACAACAAAACAGTTGGCATTGCAAAAAAATGGCTTTGTTCATATAGATGAAAATACAATTAAAACATTAAGTTGTCAAATTAGAGTTTACATTTTTACATCACAGTAATGGAAAACTATTTATGTTGTGCATCTCTTCCCATTATGGAATTTTTAGTGTTTCTCTCTGGATGTAAAAGGATAATGTAGCACTTTGGAGCAAATATGGCTACCAGTAATCCAAAACTGGAAGCTAAAATGGCAAATATCTCCACAGCCACTGCATATTTCCCTGGTGAGCTCACATATGCTGGAACAAATGCAATCCACACAGCACAGAAGATTAACATGCTGAAAGTGATGAACTTTGCTTCATTAAAATTATCTGGAAGATTTCTCGCTAGGAAGGCTAAAAGGAAACTTACTGCTGCCAACAGTCCAATGTATCCCAGCAACATAGAAAAACCAGTCACTGAGCCTATAGCACATTCATATACTATTTTAGAGCTGGTGTTCTGATTATTTTTATGGGGTGTTGGAGAGGCAGTTGATAGCCAGACTGCACATATCACAATCTGGAGGGCTGTTAGGAACAGAACTGTGCATCTTTGTTGAACTGCTCCAAACCATTTCATCGCTCCTTTGCCTTCTGGTCGAGAGGACTTGAACACAGCTATTACCACCATAGTCTTGACCAGGATGCTGGAGACACACAGGACAAAGCTTATGCCAAACACAGCATGTCTTAACTGACATGTCCACAGCTCCGGCCGGCCAATGAATAGCAGAACACACAGGAAACACAGTTTGAGTGACACCAGGAGAAGGAAGCTGAGCTCTGAATTGTTGGCACGTACTATGGGAGTGTTACGGTGATGAGCGAAAATGACCATCACAAGAGCGCAGAAACAGGTGCCTAGCAAGGAAGCAGTGGTCAGAGAGATGCCCAGAGGTTCCTCATAGGACAGGAACTCAACTTCTTTGGGGACACACTGATCATTATCTGGATTGGACCAGAAGTCATCTGGACATGCCGTGCACTCAATAGCATCTGCCATAAAGACACAAAATTAAAGAAAAAATCATAGAGCGAAAATTTCCCTTTCATTTTGTATTAATTTTGGAATATGATTTACCTGTTGCAGTAGAAATCTCTCCATCTCCGCATGGCAGGCAGTCAAAACAGCAGACAGGAAGACCCTTCCTTGTGGCTCGTCTGGTGCCTGGGGAGCAGCTCTCGCTGCACACAGACCGTGGGGGCTGAAAGAGACACCATCTGTTACTTCACGAGTTTACATGTTAATGTAATCTGATATAATATTATAATGCGTATTTGGCTTGCTGTCCGGGGGGAGGGCTCTGAGCTCAGAATTCGGCCCGACCCCAGAGTACTCCCCCCTAACCTTAGAGGTCATAGGTATCTATGAGCGGACCCCGCCGAATGTGGGGTGAAGGGGTGGTGGTGGGATGCTGAGAAGAAGTCATGAGACAGGAGGTAAGGGAAGGCTTTATTTATACTGGCTTCTTCTTGTGCTGATTGGATGATTACCTGAACATGCTCCTCCCGAACTTTGTTACATAAAACTTCATTTCACGAGTTTACATGTTAATGTAATCTGATATAATATTATAATGCGTATTTGGCTTGCTGTCCGGGGGGAGGGCTCTGAGCTCAGAATTCGGCCCGACCCCAGAGTACTCCCCAAAATGCCAAATAAACGAAGGACAGCGAGCGTAGAATTTAACCCCCAAAAAGTGAAGGGTATGTATTTTACCAAGGAGCGAGCTTGCCTGTTCGACCTGGAAGGCTCTAGCTACGACCGACGGGAACTTGGGTGCTCACGGCATCGGACGGATAAGCCCATTCTTCAGTTGAACTGACAGCTCGCTGAGGCGAAGATTATGCGAGCGTGAATTTGTGGACGAGTTTTAACCGTTCACCCAGGAGAACTCTCGCAGCATCCGACGGGAACTTATATGCTCGCGGCATCGGACGGGTAAGCCTCGCTGGGTTGGACGGAGGGCGCCCGCTGGACTCGGTCGGGAGGGCTCGACCGGCGCTTCGAAGGGGGGGGCTGGGTCACGGGAAAGACTCCTCACGTCCCGACGAATGGGGAGCCCTCCTGGCGACACGAGCGCGGACGTCCGGCGACGACTAAGACGGGCAGACTCTCACTGCAATTCGAACGGGAGGTTTCAACCAGCGTTTTGGAAGGGGGACGGAACCCGGCCTTCGAACGGGTGAGTCATCGCTGCGTGCGAACGGGGGAGTCTGCATGTGATTGAAAAAACGAACCTTATGAATATTGAGCGAGTGTGCAAGCGGCGAGCCCAGATGAAATCGAAAGGTGTAACGGATGTAATTGAAATGAGGAGCAGCAGGTGGTAATTTTATTAATTAGTTAGGGCTTGGTGAGCGTTTTTGATGAAAAACGGCTAGACCTAATATAGGTTTTTCTCGCAGCATCCGACGGGAACTTATATGCTCGCGGCATCGGACGGGTAAGCCTCGCTGGGTTGGACGGAGGGCGCCCGCTGGACTCGGTCGGGAGGGCTCGACCGGCGCTTCGAAGGGGGGGGCTGGGTCACGGAGAAGACTCCTCACGTCCCGACGAATGGGGAGCCCTCCTGGCGACACGAGCGCGGACGTCCGGCGACGACTAAGACGGGCAGACTCTCACTGCAATTCGAACGGGAGGTTTCAACCAGCGTTTTGGAAGGGGGACGGAACCCGGCCTTCGAACGGGTGAGTCGTCGCTGCGTGCGAACGGGGGAGTCTGCATATGATTGAAAAGCGTACCTTATGAATATTGAGCGAGTGTGCAAGCGGCGAGCCCAGATGTAATCGGAAGGTGTAACGGATGTAATTGAAATGAGGGTTTTGATTTGTTGTTGGGAGAGACCTTTTTGAGCGGCTGTGGTGGCTGCACCAGTGCGGAATGAGTGGCTAGAGAAATGCTCTGCTGAGACGCCGGATTTGGTAAGGATTGCTTTTAGATGCTTTTGGAACCAGAATCTCGTAGCTGGATGATTGGAGTCGTTAGTGAAAAGAGGGTTGAGTGGGGATTTGGACGAGGAAAGTTTGTACTGCAGGTAATTAAAAAGCGCATGGTACGGTCGGATGGGAGTTTGAAGATTGAAAATATAGACGAAATGGCCTTTTTTGTCTCTGTCCGTTTTGCTTTGTTTAATGAAAAATGATATGGTTTCGTTATCTAGGATCTGAAGGTCTGAAATTACAGGATGGATATTTGGGTCGAATAAGGAAGTTATGGTCAGTTCGGAACAGCGGAGGAAACCGAAGAATGCTAGGATGAACATGGCTTCCTACGTGTATGCGGTATTGATGGAGTGGTATCCAAGACGGAGTGATGAGATGCATCTGGTGAGTATATCGATTGTGATGGGCTGTCTGGTATCTGGGCGCGTGGGGCGGGATCTTTGGATTCCCTTAATTAGAAGGGACGTTTGGGAGTTATTTATTGCAGGTGCAGGTTTACCGTGGATTAATTTATGGAAGAATTGAATGCCGCTTAGATAGCTTTTAATGGGTCCGGCTTGGAGACCTTTAATACTGTGAAGATGGGAAATGAATGAAGTAAAAGCGAAAATTCGGGAAACGACATGTTGATTGAGGAAATTAATCCGTAACTTAAGCTCGTTTTTTGACTCGTCGGAGAGGGTGATCTGATCTTCCAGCGCATGAACGGATGAAGAGAGGGCTATGAGATGCGCGATAAAGGGTCGGCCCTATGGAGTAATGCGCATCGCATAATTTAGGTGGCCCAGCAGCGAGAGAAGTTCGCGTTTTGCACGATCTGTGCTGTCAGTAAAATTGGATGCGAAAATAATGCGATCGATTTTTTCCTTAGGCAGTGAGGCTTGGAATTTTGCTGAGTCTAGATTGATGCCTAAAAACTTGATGGATGTAGTTGGACCCGATGTTTCTCGTGAGCTAACGGAATCCCTAGATCGGCAAAAACCTTTTTCACTATGAGGAGGTGAGCCTCGGGGACGGTGTCGTGGGGTGAAATTATTAGGAAATCGTCGAGCAGATGGAGAAGATGAGGAATTGCATAATTATTGGAAAAGATCCAACGTATGGCTTCGGAGAGAGTGTCAAGGATTTTTTGGGCTGCTTTTGCAGCCGAAAGTCAGCGCACGGCGAAATAATACTTTTTCTGCCAGTTTACGCCGAATAGGTGCCATGGATCGGGGTGGATTGGCATTAGGCTACTTTAAAAGCAGAGGAGATATCTACTTTGCAAGCCATGCACCTCGTCCAGCTATTTTACTCATGGTTATGGCTTGTTCGATATCATGATAGTTGAGAGAATACTCTTCGAGGGGGATGAGACTATTGATGCTCGGATATGGAGAATTATGGGGGGCTGAAAGGTCGATTATCAACCGCTTTTTTTTTTTTTTTTTTTTTTTTCAGAGAATTTCCTGGTGGCCGCGCCTATGGGGCTGATGCGAAATTTGTCGATTTTATTTTGTCGAGCTTATTTACTACTCCAAGCTCTGCTAAGGCGGACTGAAGGTTAGCGCAGATAACATTTCGCGAAGGATGGCTTTCTACGCCGGGTTTAAAACCTTTTTTGACTGGGCATATCACGCGGGCGTGTGCGTCGTCACAGAATCGCAGACGTGGAGAAAATGGCAGCATTGTCTTCGGCATCTCCCTTCATTGAAGTTCCTACGAACTTGTCTATCGGGTGCCAAGGTGCTCTGATTGAAAATCTTGTCTTGCGTGACGTGGAACGTAACTTGTGGATTTTATGGCTTCCTGCTCCGGGCAGGGAGGGATCGATGGATTAATTTGGGGCATGCCGTGGTGGCATGGATTGTGGATTTGCGGATCGCGCAGGAGATATTTCTGCGCCCGAGGAAGACCCAGTTATGGAGATCCGACGCTCCCCAATAGGGACACTGATTCCAATGGGAAACGCGGACAGCGCATTTTGCGAAAAACAGCTTGTGGTAAGTATAATATGACGACCTCCGTAAGACAACGCGGGCGCTGCTATGATAGACAGATAGTCGTTCAGCTTGCGCCGTCTATGGGGAAAAGACGAGCATATGATTTCTGTATAGCGGTTGAAGGCAATACATAATTCTGCTAGTGACAATGAATGTGATGTAACCTGTGAATTATTTTTTAGAGTGACTGAAAAGTCGCCGCAGGCTACTTGGCGATTGGACTCGGCCGGAGGAAACAAAGACGGGAGAGGACCTAAGTCAACGTCTGCACCTGCTAAGATTTGAGCTCTGATGTTGTTCGTCACTGGAGGAGGATCGGTTGCTACTGCACTCGGAGGGACTGGTTGAGGAGTGGCTGAGAAGAGAGAGAAAGGAGAACGCGCTTGGAGAGGGTTAAAGGGGTGAGAAATCGGGACTGTGGCCGTTTGCGGAGGCATCCTCACGCGGAGATCGGCCCCCGAGTTAGGTGGAGGTGGAGAAATAGGAAGAGCATGGTGTGGAAAGGGGAGGGGAAAGAAATGCGCCGGTGATTGACCGACTAACGGAGGCATCCTCGCGTTAGGGTAGACACCTGACGCTTGGGAAGGAGGAAGACTGGAAGAAGTAGAAGGGAAGAAAAACGTTTGGGGATCGTGTAAGAGAGTGGAACTGCTGGGATCTAGAGTGTGAGGTACCACGGTGGGAGGGGCTGAGGAGGGGAACTGGCGCTCGTCCGTGACTGGTTCCGGGGGGCGGCCCAGGCTAGCGGAAGGGCTGTGACGCCGTGTCGCGGGGGCGGAGCCCGGTGCTGCGAGTGCGGAAGTGGGTACTGCGGGACGAACAATCGGGGCCCGGCGAGCCTTGCTCGTTCGAGCTGCAGGAATTGGAGCTGAAACAGAAAGGTGAGAAGATTGAAAGGTGACATATAAATTAAATAACTCTGCTTTTTTCATCCTGCGGGAGAAATTTGCGTCAGAATTGATTATGGCTTGTCTTAGCCCCTTAACTGTCCGTTTCCCTATTGGAGGGATGTTAGGGGGGGCTGGAAGGTGTGAAGGCGTGGATGAAGACGATGGTGAAGATGATGAGTTCCTCGCTGGCGGTGGTGAAGGGAGTCTACGGCGTCTTGGAGTATGCGGAGAGGATCTGGAGGGCCGACGACCCTTGGTTGAAGGTGGAGGCTCTATGTTGACGTTGGCTGCTGGAGAAGGAAGAGTCGCTGGATCTGCGCTTTGCGGTTGAGATGACTCCGAGATGAAAGATTCATCGTCGGAGGGGAAGAGCTCTAACTCGGACGTAACTGCACTGAGGCGGAGTCAGATGCTGAGAAGAAGTCATGAGACAGGAGGTAAGGGAAGGCTTTATTTATACTGGCTTCTTCTTGTGCTGATTGGATGATTACCTGAACATGCTCCTCCCGAACTTTGTTACATAAAACTTCATTAATCATGTGTTTGTCATCTCTTTTACATAATGACACATCTTATTGCTTTGACTAGTATTCAGACTACATATCTGCAAAAAGTATGACATTAACATGCTATGTTATTTACTTTGTTTGTCTCAAAGTTCCAGTAAATTGCTTCCTCATCCAGTGTAAGCACCATCCCTGTTGCTGCCTCTTCATTTACTACACCGATCTTGTGGATAGTTATTGACCCATCAGAGCTTGGGTGCCAGTTCAACACATCATAGATGGCTAGAGCATCACCATTCTTATCAAATGACACATGATCCCCAAAGCCTGTGGTGAAGTTCGCTTTCTGCAGGTAGTGAACCAGCTGTGCAGTTTGTAGACAGGACAGATTTTATGTTTATTTTGAAACTGAATTAATGTAGAGTACTCATTTTCCACCAACTCTATATGCCTAAAAATAATCTGTACTATACCTATGGTTCTTACCTGCCAGGGTTTCAGGTTGATTATATCGGCACATCTGTTCCCACTGAATGGTCCATTCCATTCCTGACACTGCATCAGGTCATGAAGCCCATGTGCCAGGGCATAAACTGCCTTATATACATTATAAGATGCCCTCAATCCTGAAACATCAGTGTATGATGTGTCCGTGGTGGTTAGATCCTCCTGTCCTGTACACACCTTTTTCACTTGCTCTCCATCTGTCTGTTTACTCCTAGTTTCAAAACTGCACTCAAACATGTTCTCCCAGAAGATCCTCAACATATTATTTCTTGGATCATTGCTGGGACGGAGACGTAGCAGATAGTCATGAAGCCCCTGAATCTCTCCACGTCTGATAGCAATGCCCAGTGTGCCTGCCAGGAAGGGCAGGAAACGTGGAGTGTGGTATTCAAGAGAGGTGGCCCAAGCTTCACTCGCAATCCACTGCCTGCCTGTCATGTTCTGCAACACCACCTCATCCATCAAAGGTATCAGAAAGGATGAAAGAGCAAAAACAACCACCACTCTTGCTGTAGAGGCCTGAATCACTCCCATTATACGCTGAATATCTCTGGGGTTGTGATCATTGGGCAGGATTTCAGAAAAAGCAACACAATGTCCAAACACCTGCATTTCCTGTTGGAAGGACTGAGCAGCATTAATCCCATAGTCATCATCACTGTAGAGGAGACCAACCCAGGTCCATCCAAAATGCCTCAAGATCTGTACCATAGCCCGCACCTGGAAGGCATCACTGGGGATCGTTCTGAAGAAAGAGGGGTACTTTTTCCTGTCACTCAAACAGGAGCAGGTGGCTTAGTGACTAACCTAATTAGGGGAGACGGAGAGAGAGAAGAGAGCATGAGACAGAAAATAAAGTGACGATCAGATTTTTTTTTTTTATTTAGATTTTTTTTATATATTATACATATGAGCGAGAAAGAAACTTTTGGAAGGCTACAAGATGACAAACAAAAAAATGAAAAGTGCTACAATAATTCTAAATATCAATGCTTTATCAATGCTAACAATATTTTTACTTTTTGTCATCCCATCTTACTATCGGTACTCGAAACAGCCCCAGAACACTAGAAATCGCAATGGAAGGAGTTGAACTTGCATCCCCCACAATCCCAACCACCGGAGGAGGGCCAGTGCAGTTTAGGCTGGAGAAGGACTCCTCTGTCCCACTAGCCAGGGATATGGCAGCCCGGAATGCCATTCCTAGCATCACACAGTTGTCATAAAGATGGTAACCAAGAGTGATGTTAGGCAGTAGGTTGGGATTCTTATTAATCTCATCTATTGCAAAAGCCATGGTCTGTGCATGCTGAAACCCTTCCATATTAAATCTAAAAAAAAAATTAAAAATAATGATTATTAAATATATGAATAACCACAAGTCAAATTAATACAACTATTAATGCATAGCAAATACATGAAAGATCACACATCACTTCATGATCCATCCTATTATGCACACTTGGTTAGATATACAGCATTCTCAATACAGATTTTGGCCAAGGCTGCATTACTGCTGTCAACACATAATTTGCACATATTTGGTAAAAGAGGGTAAGGTGAACACAATGTTTTTATTTCTTGTTCAACCACTACTTATTTTTCCTCTCATGAATCTAATTATTATGAATGATATGTTAATTAATGGTGCTTGCCTATGGCAAAGCAACATTAGTGTTATTGTGCATACTTATTATTAATGGTGCTTGCCTATGGCAAAGCAACATTAGTGTTATTGTGCATACTTATTATTAATGGTGCTTGCTGAAAGCAAGGCAACATTATTACTATTGCTTTTTGGAATCCGCCAAAAAGTTTGACGCTCGACTCCTCCCGCAGCTTTTGTCACAGACCCACGAATGAGGCGTCAAATCGTGCGGATTATTCAGGAATGGTGGGCTCAGATTTTTATAAGCGATCGGGGGTACGATGTTCGCCCCAGGGGCGAAAAAGCGGCCGAAAAATCGCATAGACTTAACATTACGACAAACTTTGACGAGTCATAGCTCCGAGCGAGAATTTCGCAGAAACCTGCGATTTACCACATTTGAAGAGGCTGACAGGCTCTGTAAGAAAATACCTCACAATGGGGTAAAAGTTGCACCCCTGGGGGGCAGGAGCTGCCCAAAGTTGCCCCATTGACCTCAATGTTATTTATTATTATTCTTCTTCTTCTTCTTATTCCGCCGCTTTTTTGGCGCGTAACTTGTCCCGCAGCTTTTGTCACACACCCACGAATGAGGCATCAAATCGTGTGAATTATTCGGGAATGGTGTGCTATGACTTTTATAAGCGATCGGGGGTACGATGTTCGCCCCAGGGGCGAAAAAGCGGCCGAAAAATCCCATAGACTTAACATTACGACAAACTTTGACGAGTCATAGCTCTGAGCGAGGATTTCGCAGAAACTTGCGATTTACCAAATTTGAAGAGGCTGACAGGCTCTGTAAGAACATACCTCACAATGGGGTAAAAGTTGCACCCCTGGGGGGCAGGAGCTGCCCAAAGTTTCCCCATTGAAAATTTTCTACAACAGCATTTACTATTTTGGGAAAAAGTTTGGCGCACTCCTCCTCCCGCAGCTTTTGTCACAGACCCATGAATGAGGCATCAAATCGTGCGGCCTATTGAGGAGAAGAGTCCTATGAGTTTTTTTAAAAGATCGGGGGTACGGTGTTCACCCTAGGGGCGAACGAACTTCCAAAAAATCCCATAGGCTTAACATTGCGACAAACTTTGACGACTCATAGCTCCAAACGAGGATTTCGCAGAAACGTGTGATTTGCCACATTTGAAGAGGCTGACAGGCTCTGTAAGAACATACCTCACAATGGGGTAAAAGTTGCACCCCTGGGGGCAGGAGCTGCCCAAAGTTGCCCCATTGACTTACTATGGTGTAGGACGGCCCATGAAATGGGCCGTCCTACACCATAGAAACCGCTTTTATATTGAACCTAACTCTGGATCACAGTGTCATAGAGACAAAGGGGCGGGCTGATTTTACTCAGACAGCCAATCAGTCTCTCAGGATCATTGTATAACTATCAGGCCACGCCCTAGCAACCATTTAGAGCACCTTAGCAACAAGTTCCATAGACCTCCATTAAAAGAGATCAAAGGGATATCTCAGGATATAAGTGTCATAGAAACATGAGGGTGGGCTCGTTTGACTCGGGCCAGCAAACAGCCAATCCTGAATCACCTCAACACTTACTGGCCACGCCCTAGCAACCATTATCGAGCACCTTAGCAACCAAAATCCAAAGAGGGATATCTTCCATTCTGAATGTCACAGAGGCATGGGAGTTGGTTTATATCATTCATACTGACAAGCAGCCTTTGGAGTTTCATGATTGGCAGCTGCCAAGCCACTCCCTAGCAACCAAACAGAGTACCCTAGCAACCATTTTGCAAGACCTATATCTCTGCATCAAAACATCGTATAGAGATGGGGGTTGGTTTATACATTCACATTAACTTTTGGAGCTTAATGATTGGCAGCTGCCAAGCCACTCCCTAGCAACCAAACAGAGTACCCTAGCAACCGTTTTGCAAGACCAATATCTCAGCACCAGAACATCGTATAGAGATGGGGGTTGGCTCTTTTTACTCATGCTAGCAAACAGGACTTGCTACATGCTACACATGCTAGCAGTGAATAGCTACATGCTAATATTGATTAGCTAAGTGTTAAATCATGCCAAGAAAATGATATAAACTCCATAGTAACCATCTGTAACATCTACCAACCACCTAGTAACACCATATCAACCACCCAGAATACCCTAGCAACCACCTAGCAACCATCTAGAATGCCCTAGCAACCGCCTAGCAACGCCCTAGCAACCACCCAGAATACCCTAGCAACCGACTAGTAAACACCCAGAACACCCTAGCAACCGCCTAGCAACCATCCAGAATACCCTAGCAACCGCCTAGCAACACCCTAGCAACCACCCAGAACACCCTAGCAACCGCCTAGCAACGCCCTAGTAACCACCCAGAACACCCTAGCAACCGCCTAGCGACCAACCAAAAAACCCTAGCAACCGCCTAGCAACCACCCAGAACACCCTAGCAACCACCTAGCAACACCCTAGCAACCATTCAGAATACCTTAGCAACCACCTAGCAACGCCCTAGCAACCACCCAGAATACCCTAGCAACCGCCTAGCAACGCCCTAGCAACCACCCAGAATACCCTAGCAACCACCTAGCAACGCCCTAGCAACATCCCAGAATACCCTAGCAACCGCCTAGCAACCACCCAGAACACCCTAGCAACCGCCTAGAAACACTATAGCAACCATCCAGAATACATTAGCAACCACCTAGCAATGCCCTAGCAACCACCCAGAATACCCTAGCAACCACCTAGCAACCGCCTAGCAACCACCCAGAACACCCTAGCAACCACCTAGCAACCACCTAGTAACACCATAGCAACCACCCAGAATACCCTAGCAACCGTCTAGCAATGCCCTAGCAACCACCTAGAATACCCTAGCAACCACCTAGCAACCACCTGAACACATGAATAAGCCATATCTCAGCCCCAGAACATCGTACAGACATGTTTGTTGGCTCGTATGCAATCATGTACCACACCCTAGCAACCGAGCGGCGAGTTTTGCCACTGCAAGCACCATTTCACATTTTCTCCTGGAAATGTACATTCTAGTTCTTATTATTATAGTTCTTCTGGCCAAAGTTTGACGCGCTACTCCTCCCGCAGTTTTTGTCACAGACCCATGAATGAGGTGTCAAAACGTGCGGCCTGTTCGGGAATGGTGTGCTATGACTTTTATAAGCGATCGGGGGTACGATGTTCGCCCCAGGGGCGAAAAAGCGGCCAAAAAAAACGCATAGACTTAACATTGGGAAAATTTTTGACGAGTCATAGCTCAGAGCGTGGACTTCGCAGAAGCTTGTGATTTGCCACATTTGAAGAGGCTGACAGGCTCTGTAAGAACATACCTCACAATGGGGTAAAAGTTGCACCCCTGGGGGGCAGGAGCTGCCCAAATTTGCCCCATTGACTTACAATGGTGTAGGACCGCCCTGAAATGAATGTGTTAGTAGTGTCACAGACCCATGAGTGAGGCGTCAAATCGACCGTCTCATTGAGGGGAGTTTTGCTATGACTTTTCTAAGCGATCGGATGTACGATGTTCGCACAGCGGACGAAAAAGCGGCCACAAAAATCCCATTGACTTAACATTGCGGAATGTTCAAAAATTTAAATCCCAACCGACTTTTTCACACACACCCACAGAAAAGGGCCTGACAGCCCTGCTGTCAGGCCCACTCTCTCTCCCTCAGAGGATTTATTTTATCAAGCAGCCAATAAGTAATGGCCTAAAATCTTCATAGCCACACCATAGCAACCAGTTACAGCACCCTAGCAACCGTGGGCGATAGGCACGAGGCCGTAGGCCTCGTGCCATACTAAATAACTCTATAAAAACTCTATAAAAACTCCTTTTAAAAACTCCATAGTAATCATCTGTTAAAAAATACACGCCGACATCACAGACCCCTGATTGAGGCGTCAAATTATGCGGATTATTGAGGAGAGGTGTGCTGTGACTTTTCTTAGCGATGGGGGGTACGGTGTTCGCCCCAGGGCAAATCATTGGGTAAAAAAAATCCCATAGACTTAACATTGCCACAAACTTTGACGACTCGTAGCACTGACCAATGATTTCTCAGAAACTTGTAATTTACCACATTTGAAGAGGCTGGCAGGCTCTGTAAGAACATACCTCACAATGGGGTAAAAGTTGCACCCCTGGGGGGCAGGAGCTGCCCAAAGTTGCCCCATTGACTTACTATGGTGCATAGCACATTGCATAGGGATTTTGTATTGAACATAGCTCTGGATCACAGTGTCATAGAGACAAAGGGGCGGGCTCATTTTACTCAGACGGCCAATCAGTCTCTCAGGATCATTGTGAAGCTATCAAGCCACGCCCTAGCAACCATTTAGAGCTCCTTACCAACAAGTTCCATAGACTTCCATTAAAAGAGATCAAAGGGATATCTCAGGATATAATTGTCATAGAAACATGAGGGTGGTCTTGTTTGACTCGGGCCAGCAAACAGCCAATCCTGAATCACCTCAACACTTACTGGACACGCCCTAGCAACCATTGTCAAGCACCTTAGCAACCAAAATCCAAAGAGGGATATCTTCCATTCTGAATGTCACAGAGGCATGGGAGTTGGTTTATATCATTCATACTGACAAGCAGCCTTTGGAGTTTCATGATTGGCAGCTGCCAAGCCACTCCCTAGCAACCAAACAGAGTACCCTAGCAACCATTTTGCAAGACCTATATCTCTGCATCAAAACATCGTATAGAGATGGGGGTTGGTTTATACATTCACAATGACTTTGGAGCTTCATGATTGGCAGCTGCCAAGCCAATCCCTAGCAACCAAACAGAGTACCCTAGCAACCATTTTGCAAGACCTATATCTCAGCACCAGAACATCGTATAGAGATGGGGGTTGGCTCTTTTTACTCATGCTAGCAAACAGGACTTGCTACATGCTACACATGCTAGCAGTGAATAGCTACATGCTAATATTGATTAGCTAAGTGTTAAATCATGCCAAGAAAATGCTACAAATTCCATAGTAACCATCTGTGACATCTACCAACCACCTAGTAACACCATAGCAACCACCCAGCATACCCTAGCAACCGCCTAGCAACCACCCAGAATACCCTAGCAACCGCCTAGCAACCGCCTAGCAACCATCCAAAATACCCTAGCAACCGCCTAGCAACGCCCTTGCAACCACCCAGAACACCCTAGCAACCGCCTAGCAACCACCCAGAACACCCTAGCAACCGCCTAGCAACCACCCAGAACACCCTAGCAACCGCCTAGCAACGCCCTAGCAACCACCCAGAATACCCTAGCAACCGCCTAGCAACCACCCAGAACACCCTAGCAACCGCCTAGCAACCATCCAGAATACCCTAGCAACCGCCTAGCAACCGCCTAGCAACCATCCAGAATACCCTAGCAACCGCCTAGCAACGCCCTAGCAACCACCCAGAACACCCTAGCAACCGCCTAGCAACCACCCAGAACACCCTAGCAACCGCCTAGCAACGCCCTGGCAACCACCCAGAATACCCTAGCAACCGCCTAGCAACCACCCAGAACACCCTAGCAACCGCCTAGCAACCATCCAGAATACCCTAGCAACCGCCTAGCAACGCCCTAGCAACCACCCAGAACACCCTAGCAACCGCCTAGCAACCACCCAGAACACCCTAGCAACCGCCTAGCAACCACCCAGAATACCCTAGCAACCAC
Source organism: Chrosomus eos (assembly GCA_036326025.1). Classification (NCBI taxonomy): domain Eukaryota; kingdom Metazoa; phylum Chordata; class Actinopteri; order Cypriniformes; family Leuciscidae; genus Chrosomus; species Chrosomus eos. Next base: position 38,861 of record JAZAVI010000935.1, read on the forward strand.
CTAGCAACGCCATAGCAACCACCCAGAATACCCTAGCAACCGCCTAGCAACCACCCAGAACACCATAGCAACCGCCTAGCAACCATCCAGAATACCCTAGCAACCATTCAGAACACCCTAGCAACGCCCTAGTAACCACCCAGAATACCCTAGCAACCGCCTAGCAACCACCCAGAACACCCTAGCAACCGCCTAGCAACCACCCAGAACACCCTAGCAACCGCCTAGCAACCAACCAGAACACCCTAGCAACCGCCTAGCAACCACCTAGCAACACCATAGCAACCACCCAGAATACCCTAGCAACCGTCTAGCAATGCCCTAGCAACCACCCAGAATGCCCTAGCAACCGCCTAGCAACCACCTGAACACATGAATAAGCGATATCTCAGCACCAGAACATCGTACAGACATGTTTGTTGGCTCGTATGCAATCATGTACCACACTCTAGCAACCGAGTGGTGAGTTTTGCCACTGCAAGCACCATTTCACATTTTCTCCTGGAAATGTACATTCTAGTTCTTATTTTTATTCTTCTGGCCAAAGTTTGGCACGCTACTCCTCCCGCAGTTTTTGTCACAGACCCATGAATGAGGTGTCAAAACGTGCGGCCTGTTCGGGAATG
>JAZAVI010000936.1:2500-19686 GCA_036326025.1 Chrosomus eos
AAGAAAGATAAGATTAGTTAGAAAGAAGAAAAGAAAAAAAGAAGATTAGTTAGAAAGAAAATAGTTAGAAAGAAAGAAGAATAATTAGTTAGAAAGAAAGATATATTTAAAGAAAAAAATTAGAAAATAAGAAAGAAAAGAAATTAGTTAGAAAGAAAAAAGATAATTAGTAGAAAGAAAAAAGAGATTAGTTAGAAAGAAAAGATTATTAGAAAAGATAGATAGATTAGTTAGAATGAAAGAAAGATAGATAGATTAGTTAGAAAGAAAGATAGATTAGTTAGAAAAAAAAGATATTAGAAAGAAAGATTAGTTAGAAAGAAAGAAAAAAGATGGATTATTAGAAAGAAATAGATATATTAGTTAGAAAGAAAGAAAGATTATGTTAGAAAGAAAAGATATTAGAAAGAAAGAAAAAAGATAATTAGTTAGAAAGAAAGAAAGAAGATATATTAGTTAGAAAGAAAGATAGATAGATTAGTTAGAAGAAAGATAAATTAGTTAGAAAGAAAAGATAATTAGTTAGAAATGAAAGAAAGAAGAAGATTAGTTAGAAAGAAAGATAGATTAGTAGAAAGAAAGAAGATTAGTTAGAAAAAGAATAGATAGATTAGTTAGAAATGAAAAGAAAGAAAGATAGATTAGTTAGAAGAAAGAAAGATAGATTAGTTAGAAAGAAGAAGATAGATGTAGAAGAAAGATAGATTAGTTAGAAGAAGAAGATAGATTAGTAGAAAGAAAGATAGATAATTAGTTAGAAAGAAAGAAGATTAGTTAGAAAGAAAGATAGATTAGTAGAAAGAAAGATAGATTAGTTAGAAAGATAGATTGTTAGAAGAAGAAGATAGATTAGTTAGAAGAAATGAGAAGAAAGAAGATAGATTAGTTAGAAAGAAAGAAGATTAGTTAGAAAGAAAGAAGAATAGTTAGTAGAAGAAAATAGATTAGTTAGAAAGAGAAAGAAGATAGATTAGTAGAAAGAAAGGATAGATTAGTTAGAAAGAAAGATAGATTGTTAGAAAGAAGAAAGAAGATTAGTTAGAAAGAAAGAAAGATAGATTAGTTGAAAGAAAATAGTTAGTTAAAGAAAGAAATAGATTAGTAGAAAGAAAGATAGATTAGTTAGAAAGAAGATAGATTAGTTAAAAAAAAGATAGATGTTAGAAGAAAGAAAGATAGATTAGTTAGAAGAAGATAGATTAGTTGAAGAAGAAGAAGATTAGTTAGAAAAGAAAGATAGATTAGTTAGAAGAAAAAGAAGATATTAGTTAGAAAGAAAGAAGATTAGTTGAAGAAAAAAGATTAGTTAGAAAAAAGAAGATTAGTTAGAAAGAGAAGAAAAAGATGATTAGTAGAAAGAAAGATAGATTAGAGAAAGAAAAAAGATTAGTTAGAAGAAAGAAGTAGATTAGTTAGAAAGAAAGAAGATAGATTAGTTAGAAAGAAAAGAAGAGAAGATTAGTTAGAAAGAAAGATAGATTAGTTAGAAAGAAAGATAGATTAGTTAGAAGAAAGAAGATAGATTAGTAAAAGAAAGATAGATTAGTTAGAAAGAAGATAGATTAGTTAGAAGAAAGAAAGATAGATTAGTTAGAAAGAAAGATAGATTAGTAGAAAGAAAGAAGATTAGTTAGAAGAAAAGAAAGATAGATTAGTTAGAAAGAAAAAGAAAGAAGATAGTTAGGAAAGAAAGAAGATAGATTAGTTAGAAGAAAGAAAAGAAGAGATTAGTGAGAAAGAAGAAGATTAGTTAGAAAGAAAGAATAGTTAGTTAGAAAGAAAGATAGATTAGTTAAAAAAGAAGATAGATTAGTAGAAAGAAAGATAGATTAGTTAAGAAAGAAAGATAGATTAGTTAGAAGAAAGAATTAGTTAAGAAGAAGATAGTATTAGATAGATTAGTTAGAAAGAAAGAAAGATAGATTAGTTAGAAAGAAAGAAAGATAGATTAGTTAGAAAGAAAGAAGATTAGAAGAAAGAAGATGATTAGTTAGAAAGAAAGAAAGATAGATTAGTTAGAAAAGAAAGAAAGATAGATTAGTTAGAAAGAAAGAAAGTAGATTAGTTAGAAAAGAAAAAAAAATAGATTAGTTAGAAAGAAAGAAGATAGATTAGTTAGAAAGAAAGAAAGATAGATTAGTTAGAAAGAAAGATAGATTAGTTAGAAAGAAAAGAAAGATTAGTTAGAAAAGAAAGAAAGAAGATTAGTTAGAAAGAAAGAAGATAGATTAGTTAGAAAGAAAGAAAGATAGATTAGTTAGAAAGAAAGAAAGATAGATTAGTTAGAAAGAAAGATAGATGTAAGAAGAAAGATAGATTAGTTAGAAAGAAAGAAAGATAGATTAGTTAGAAAGAAAGAAAGAAAAAGATAGTTAGAAAGAAAGAAAGATTAGTTAGAAAGAAAGAAAGATATTAGAAAGAAAGAAAGATAGGATTAGTTAGAATGAAAGAAAGATAGATTAGTTAAGGGAAAGAAAGAAAGAAAGATAGTAGTTAGTTAGAAAGAAAGATAGATTAGAAGAAAGAAGAAAGTAAAGAAGAAGATTAGTTAGAAAGAAAGAAAGATAGAATTAGTTAGAAAGAAATAAGAGATTGTTAGAAAGAAAGAAGATTAGTTAGAAAGAAAGAAAGATTAGTTAGAAAGAAAGAAAGAGAAGATTAGTTAGAAAGAAGAAAGAAAAATAGATTTTAGTTAGAAAGAAAGACAGATTAGTTAGAAGAAAGAAGAAAGATAGATTAGTTAGAAAGAAAAGAAGAGTAGTAAGAAAGAAGATTACTTAGAAAGAAAAAAATAGATTAGTTAGAAGAAAGAAAGAAAGAAAGAAAGAAAGAAAGAAAAAGAAAGAAAGAAAGAAAGAAGAAAGAAAGAGATTGGTTAGAAAGAAAGAAAGATAGATTAGTTAGAAAGATATATAGATTAGTTAGAAAGAAAGATACATTAGAAAGATAGATAGTTAGAAAAAGATAGATTAGTTAGAAAGAAAGAAAGATTAGTTAGAAAGATAGAAAGATTTGTTTGAAAGAAATGTAGATTGGTTAGAAAGAGAAAGAAAGATTAGTTAGAAAGATAGATAGTTAAAAACAGATAGATTAGTTAGAATGAAAGATTAGTTAGAAAGATAGAAAGTTAGAAAGAAGTAAAGATTAGTTAGAAAGAAAGATAGATTGATTAGAAAGAAAGAGAAAGAAAGATTAGTTAGAAAGAAAGAAAGATTAGTTTGATAGATAGATAGATAGATAGATAGATAGATAGATAGATAGATAGATAGATAGATAGATAGATAGATAGATAGATTAGTTAGAAAGAGATCGATTAGTTAGAAAGAGATAGATTAGTTAGAAAGAAGAAAGAAAGAAAGAAAGATAGATAGATAGATAGATAGATAGATAGATAGATAGATAGATAGATAGATAGATAGATAGATAGATAGATTAGTTAGAAAGAAAGAAAGATAGATTAGTTAGAAAGGAAGATAGATAGATAGATAGATAGATAGATAGATAGATAGATAGATAGATAGATAGATAGATAGATAGATAGATAGATAGATAGATAGATAGATAGATAGATAGATAGTTCATTAGTACATATAGAATGGGAGTTTAATTGAGTCCAAGGCTTTAGGGAATTTAGATTTGAGTTTATTTGGTGTAGACTACTGGGCCACCGTAGTCTTGGCTCATTTTGAACTGTTCCAATGAAAGTCAATGGGATTTTTATGATTTTTAATATTAATTTTTAAGAAATCTGAAAGTCAAATCAGTCTGAAAAGATATAGCACACTAAGTCAGAACAGTTTGAAGGTCTGACCCGAGTTTGGAGTTTGTAGAGTTAAAGCTCTAGGACGAGTTAGAGTTTAAATTTTAGAGTCAGAAGAATAATAATAATAATAATAAGTTTAAATAGGATTTCAGTAAGTTGGCTTTCTCAAGCCAACTTAATAATAATAAGTTTAAATAGGATTTCAGTAAGTTGGCTTTCTCAAGCCAACTTAATAAGTGTAAATAGGATTTCAGTAAGTTGGCTTTCTCAAGCCAACTTAATAACATAAATTAAATAGGGCAAAGCTTATCACTCAAATCACTCAAGCAACGGGTAACCAAGTTTAAAAAAATCTGATGTAAATGTAAAATATGCATACTTTTAGGAACACATCTACTAAAATATGGCTGTATTTCAAGTTGATAAAATAATTAAAAATCTACATCAGTTTATTTGTGCCCACGCGCCACGCCCTCCCAGGACCTATAACATTACTACTTTCACTTTTAAAAATTCCTCATAACCGCGCGCACGCGATGCCGCTGTCACGGTTTCCCCTGGTCCTCACCTGCACGCACTCTCACTAATTACGAATTCACAGCACCTGCACCTCATCAATTTACTCTACACACCAGTATTGGATATAAGCCTCACTCAACCTGCACTCTGGGTCCGGTCTCGTCATTCGACGTCTGTGACTCCTTGGCTTACATACTTCAATTCTGGTTCCAGGATATCTCTGATCTCGCAGCAAGTATTATCAAGCTCATCACTAATCACTCTTGTGTGTGTATCTCAGCAGCTTCAGTGTGTGGTGGCTCTTGAGGATTCTCCAATCATCCTCTCTGTGTTCTGAGTATCAACGGACCTCTGTATCTACTATCTACGTAGCAGTGTCCAAGTTCTGAATATCTTTGTATCTGTACCCAAGTTCTGAGAATCTACGAATCTAAATGCAAGTCCTGAGTATCTACGTGTCTGCAACTGAGTTCTGCGAGTCAAAGTTAATGTTTGAAGTCTCTGAATCTGCTTCCTGTTCAAGTATCAAGAGATTGTTTCTGTTCCTGCATTTGTTCAAAGACTCTGGTTCCCTTGATTTCAACAGTGCTGATCTTGAAGCCTCCTGGTATCCGGGTTAAGCATCAGTGTATAAATAAAGCCTGTTTAACTGTTATCTTTGTGTCCTCGTCCATCAGTAGACTGTGACAGAAGACCGGACCACACACGATGCAAGCCCCCACGGCTTCTGAGGCCTCCTTGTTTCCTACCGCATCACTGCCACCTTCTTAATCCGCTCCCCTTCACTCACGGACAGGTATCTTCTTGCCTTTCCAGTACCTACGTCATTACAAGCGGAGTGTATCTCCACGTCGACAAAGAGTGCCTACTTCACTATTGAGGATTATCTTCTGAACCTCTGGATGACATTCTATGGATCCCTGTGTTTTACTTTATGGACCTACAGTACAGTACTTCAAGTGTTTAATTATTGTTGTTCAGAGTTCCCAGCTTAAGCCACACACGTATAAGATTCCCCTCTGCTCAAGCATCTCACTTCTGATTCTACAGGATGTGCTGGGACCGAATTGCTATGCTGGCCCAGGAGAGCCGCGATCTTTTTGATTTCAGTCTCCGGTTCTGTTTCTTGGCCAAGGACTTAAACCTAGGAGACGAAACCCTCAAAGCCTGCTATTTAATCGGAGCTAAGTACATCGACCCTCGACCGCTCCCGAACTGCACAGGTCTGAGCTGGAGAGATGCAGTCGCCATGTGCATGGATAGTTTAGTCCCCAAGGAGACGGTTCCCACCAAACAGGAATTCTGTGTTCGCTCCAGACCAACCTCTGAGATCTCCTTACCCAGAGCACGCAAGCTGATTTCGATGAGTGCCGATCTGACTGCCAAAGTGATTGATCCTCTGCTTATGACCGTCCGAGGGGCTTTTAAATATACCTTTCCTCGTCAGGCTCCATCCCGCAAGTCTGCTCTTCAGGTCTGCCCTGCCGAGCCAGAGCCAGTCGTCTGCCCAGCCGAGCCAGAGCCGGTCGTCTGCCCTGCCGAGCCAGAGCCGGTCGTCTGCCCTGCCGAGCCAGAGCCGGTCGTCTGCCCTGCCGAGCCAGAGCCGGTCGTCTGCCCAGCCGAGCCAGAGCCGGTCGTCTGCCCAGCCGAGCCAGAGCCGGTCGTCTGCCCAGCCGAGCCAGAGCCGGTCGTCTGCCCAGCCGAGCCAGAGCCGGTCGTCTGCCCAGCCGAGCCAGAGCCGGTCGTCTGCCCAGCCGAGCCAGAGCCGGTCGTCTGCCCCGCCAGAGCCGAGCCGGCGTTCTGCCCCGCCGAGCCAGAGCCGGTCGTCTGCCCCGCCGAGCCAGAGCCGGTCGTCTGCCCCGCCGAGCCAGAGCCGGTCGTCTGCCCCGCCGAGCCAGAGCCGGTCGTCTGCCCCGCCGAGCCAGAGCCGGTCGTCTGCCCCGCCGAGCCAGAGCCGGTCGTCTGCCCCGCCGAGCCAGAGCCGGTCGTCTGCCCCGCCGAGCCAGAGCCGGTCGTCTGCCCCGCCGAGCCAGAGCCGGTCGTCTGCCCCGCCGAGCCAGAGCCGGTCGTCTGCCCAGCCGAGCTAATGCATCGCGTCAGTCCTGCAGAGTCCGCACGTCACATCAGTCCTGTCCAGGCCGTGCCTTGCACCAGACCCAACAAGCCCGCACTTCACGATAATACTGTCAAGCCCGCAACCCACGTGAGAATAGATGAGCCTGCGCTTTACTTAGCAGCCTACGAAGCCGAAACCGTCGGGTTAATGGCCGCCTTGCCAGCAACCGTGAAGGTTTTGCCCGCTGACTCAGGGTCTGAGAATGTAGTGACCGCCCAATCAGGTGCTGTGAGCACCGAGCCCGCCAAGTCAAGCACTGTAAGCTCAGAGTTACCCAAGCCACTGGGTCCGCCCAGTTCAGAGTTGCTCAAGTCGCTGGTTACGTCCAGCCTGGAGTTTCCCAGGCCGCTAGCTCAATCCAGTTCAGAGCTCCCCAGAATGCTGGCTCCGCCCAGCCCCGAATTCCCCAGGACTCTGACTCCGTTCAGCCCAGAACATCCCAGTCCGTTAGCTTCGGCCAGCCCTAAGTACCCCAGACCGCCAGCTCCATCCAACTCAGAGCTCCCCAAGCCCCAAGCCCCATCCGGCCTAAAGCATTACTCGTCTCTGGTCTTGCCCAGCCCTGAGCTACCAGCGATGCGGATCTTGCCCAGCCCCGAACTACAATCACTACTGGGTCTACCCGGTGGAGAGATCGCTCCACCGTGGATGACCACCCAGCCTGCTCCCCCGTGGTCGACCATTCGGCCGGCCCCGCCCTGGTATCCTCTGGTTCCTCACCATCCTGGAGTCCATGGTCCCTGGTTCCCTATCCCCCCGGGTAAGACTCCAGGACGCCCACCCTCCCTCCCTCCCCTCGGATGTTATTAGGCGCGAGGACGCGCCTCCCGGGAGGGGGGGAGTAATGTCACGGTTTCCCCTGGTCCTCACCTGCACGCACTCTCACTAATTACGAATTCACAGCACCTGCACCTCATCAATTTACTCTACACACCAGTATTGGATATAAGCCTCACTCAACCTGCACTCTGGGTCCGGTCTCGTCATTCGACGTCTGTGACTCCTTGGCTTACATACTTCAATTCTGGTTCCAGGATATCTCTGATCTCGCAGCAAGTATTATCAAGCTCATCACTAATCACTCTTGTGTGTGTATCTCAGCAGCTTCAGTGTGTGGTGGCTCTTGAGGATTCTCCAATCATCCTCTCTGTGTTCTGAGTATCAACGGACCTCTGTATCTACTATCTACGTAGCAGTGTCCAAGTTCTGAATATCTTTGTATCTGTACCCAAGTTCTGAGAATCTACGAATCTAAATGCAAGTCCTGAGTATCTACGTGTCTGCAACTGAGTTCTGCGAGTCAAAGTTAATGTTTGAAGTCTCTGAATCTGCTTCCTGTTCAAGTATCAAGAGATTGTTTCTGTTCCTGCATTTGTTCAAAGACTCTGGTTCCCTTGATTTCAACAGTGCTGATCTTGAAGCCTCCTGGTATCCGGGTTAAGCATCAGTGTATAAATAAAGCCTGTTTAACTGTTATCTTTGTGTCCTCGTCCATCAGTAGACTGTGACAGCCGCGATCTGCAGTTATCGAGATGGATGCTGAGGAGTTGAAGAAAATAATAGCTAGTAGTGGGGATTGTAAAGTTGTCGACAAAAGTCATCAAAAATCAAGTCCAGTGTGTGGGAGAAATTTGGAGTTATCTGAAGAAAATATTGTGAAAGACTTGCTGCATGCATTTTTTTGTTGGATAGCCGCAAATGTGGAACTTCATCGCTGAGGAAGCACGCAAATTGTCAGATGTAGGCGCGCGGCTACGGCTTATCTCAAGTAGTGGAATAGTTTTGTGCAGCATTTAGTGCAAATATTTTTTATCAGGTAATACATATTATTTATCAGTGTGTTATACCCGAATAAATAATAATGAAAAAAGTTCAAAAGTCGGACTGTAAGCGAATGAGACTTATACAGGATAGCATGATTGCTATTCACACCCTCATTAAAATGGCTGTAATCTGTTACCACAATAGTACTTGATCTGTTTAAAATGATTTCATTCGTATATGTCTGATAAAGGTGTTAAATTAAGATTCAAAATTAAAATTTGTCTATACCCGTTATTCATTCTTTCTATTTTTGATCTGAGCGCATAATCACAAAATCGGAAAACGAGTGTTGTTCGTTTTTTTTTATTTATTTTAGTTCAGGAAATAATGGAAAAACATGTTGTTTTTTTATTTTTGTTTTTACTTTGAAAAAAAAAAAAAACCTATTGAACGAATGTTACATGGCGCCTGTTTGTAAACCGTTATTGTAAAATAAAAAAAGGCTGATAAAAAAAAAAACGGAATTCCAAAATAATCCGGCGGGCCAGAAAATGTTGCCGACCCCTGGTTTAAAGTATTGTCAAACAAAACGGAGGCTAGCTAGACCCTCCCTCCTCCTCATCCGCGCACTAACCCCCCAAACCCTTCTTGTCGGTTATTGGCTGGAACAGTTTGTTATGTTTCGTGGAGCGGGTCGCTGCAGTTTGTTTTTGTTGCCGTTTGTGGAGTCTGGGGTTTCTGCAGAGAACGCGTATTTTTACAGTGTGTTCAGGGGACAGCAGCTAGAGGTTAGTGAGGAGATGTTTGCTGTATGTGACAAAAAACGTTTTGGCCTAAAAAACGTGTGACATCGCTTAGAGCACCTTTAAATAAACATACACAATTTTGAGGCTTGAATTGAGGAACCGATTAAACTGATAAAATGAAGGAGAAATGTCTACCTATTTATTTCAAGAGAATTAGCTCAATTATTCAGTTTTATTTAGAGACACTATTGTTAGTTCCCAGCATGCTTTGCTCATGGCTGGAAATAGAGAGTGAATGTTGAAATTAAGTGTTATTTTATGTTTCTGAGTAAAGGGAAACATCTGTTAATGTTCAGTTATGTTTGACGTTTGAAAGAGTTTCTATTTTGTTGAAGTTTTGATCGTTACCATTGTGCCTACTCTTTAGGGCTTATGTTGTGAATAACTCCATGTATTGCTCTTATGAAGCATGATGCATTGTTCACTGAGTAAACATTTTGTTATAATATTGATGCATTAACAAATTTGATTCTGTTCTGGGTCATGCACTGTACAATAGTGAATTTTAATATGAGCCCGATTGATCACGTTTTAATTATGTCACGAGAGTAAGTAAGTAAGTAAGTAAGTAAAATTTATTTATATAGCACCTTTCACAGACAAGAAGTCACAAAGTGCTTTACAAACTGTTCATAAAAATGATCAAAACATGCATACAAAAATACACCATAACACAACACACAAAACAATCTTTACAAACATGAAACAACAAGTAACCACAGCTGTTAAATAAAAGCAAGTCCAAAAAGATGCGTCTTCAGGAGTTTTTTAAAAGAATCAACAGAACGCACAGTTCTCAGTGCTAATGGAAGTGAGTTCCAAAGCCTCGGTGCCACAGTACAAAAAGCACGATCCCCTTTAGTCTTAAGACGTGTTCTAGGGACAAGTAAGAGGTCCAAACCAGAAGACCGTAAAAGCCGACCCGGTGAATGTTTATGTAGAAGATCCTGAATATAGAGGGGTGCCTGACCATGCAAGGCTCTATAAGTGATAACTAAAATTTTAAACTGCACTCTGAATTCCACTGGGAGCCAATGAAGGTCCTTGAGAACTGGTCTTATATGAGACCACTTACTGGTACCCGTCAAAAGCCTTGCTGCTGCATTTTGTACAACTTGTAGTCGCTCCAGAGATGACTTATTTAAACAAGTGTACAGAACATTGCAATAGTCCAAACGTGACGAGATGAAGGCATGAACAAGCATCTCCATCTCTTTTCTTGAGACCACCGATCTAATCTGAGCTATGTTCCTAAGATGGAAAAAACATGAGCGAACTACAGACTTTACATGACTGTTAAAACATATGGCTCTATCCAGAATAACACCTAGATTTCTTATCTCATTACAATCTGAAGTGGCTGAAACCCCCAAAACCTGCTTGATCTTAGGTATAATATTGTCAGGAGCAAAGATCATCATTTCAGTTTTATCCTTATTAAGTTGCAAATAATTGTTTGCCATCCATTTATTAATGGAGACTAAACAATCCTGTAGAACCGACAGTTTATCTAGACTATCAGGTCTAAACGAAATAAGTAACTGAATATCATCTGCATATAGATGATAAGAAATTGTTTTAAAACTATTAATAATCTGGCCAAGGGGAAGCATATACAAATTAAACAACAAAGGGCCCAGCACAGAACCTTGTGGCACACCACAGGACAAAGGTACAGAGTCAGACATAAATGATCCAACAGATACTGAAAAAGTCCTATCTGACAGATAAGATGAAAACCAATCCAGGGCTGAATCCGAAATACCTACTAAACAGCGTAATCTATTAATCAAAGTGCAGTGATCCACGGTGTCAAATGCTGCGCTGAGATCTAACATAACCAACACGGAACATTCCCCCGCATCTGTGGCCATCAAAATATCATTTGATACCCTGAGTAAGGCAGTTTCAGTAGAATGATTTTTGCGAAAACCTGATTGAAATTTGTCATAAACGTTATGAGTCTCCAAAATATCATTCAACTGCATTGCCACAACCTTTTCCAAGATCTTCGAAATGAAGGGCAACTTAGAAATAGGCCTATAGTTGTTCAGCGATGTAACATCAAGATTACACTTTTTCAACAGCGGTTGAACAACAGCGTGTTTAAAACACCTAGGGACCTGGCCCAACTTTAGCGAAAGATTAATAATTGAGACCAAACATGGACCAATGGATGTAATAGTTTCCATAACCACAGAAGCAGGCAGAATATCCGCCGGACTTTGGGAAGGTTTCATCGTACAAACTATCTTTACAAGATCATTAAAGGATATTGACTGAAAAGAGCTTAGAATTGAAGGCCACTCTGTAATAATTACAGAGGGGATAGCTGATGGTAAAATGCTAGCCCTAACAGCCATAACCTTACCCACAAAATGAGACAAAAAATGATTACAATCATCGTTAGAAAAAACAGGTACAGATGATATGACAGGAGACACAAGACCATTAATAGTGTCAAACAAAGTCTTAGGATTCCTTTTACAAGTTGAAATCAAATTTTTAAAATAGAGCTCTCTGGCCACCTTAATCATCTCATGTAAATCAGACAGTAACTCTTTAACATACAGATGATGAACCTGGAGCCGCGTAGATTTCCACAAGCGTTCAGTCTTCCGACACACTCGTCTGAGACCGCGAATGGCATCATTTATCCATGGAGAAGTATTAACCACAGGAATATGTCGATTCCTAAATGGAGCCACTTTATCCAGTAGCAAAGTGCAGTGATCATGAAACGACTGTACAGAACTGTCAATATCATTCAAGAAAATAACCGAGTTGGAATCAAAAGCGGACGAGAAATTTTCAACAGCAACTTGGGTAATCATGCGAGAACAAGACACCCGCTTGACCGGCAGTGGTTTTTCGTTACTCGTAAGATTAAATAAAACACATTTATGATCACTAACATAAACATCCTCTGTACACACATCATCAATATTTAAACCATGAGAAAACACTACATCAAGCAAGTGTCCTTTATCATGTGTAGGACCGGAGACATGTTGAACAAAATTAAAAGTATCCATTAAATTTAAAAAATTTAAAACAGTATTACATGCAGCATTATCCACGTGAATATTAAAATCACCGACAATAATAACTCTATTCAACTTAATGATAGAGGATAAAAAGTCAGTAAAGTCACTTAGAAAAGGACCCAAAGACCCAGGAGGCCGATAAACCAGAATACAATAAAAAGAATTTGATCGACCAACCTTAGACATCTGTAATTCAAAGGACGAGTACGTGTTGGAGTTCATCAACTGACAAATAAACTGATTTTTGTAGACAACAGCAAGTCCACCCCCACGGCCCACGAGCCTTGGTGTGCTGATAAATGAACATTCCGCAGGACAGAGTTCAATCAAATGGGAAAAATCCATACTCCGTTGCCATGTCTCCGTCAACAACATAAAATCCAAATTTTTATAAGTGAATAGTTCATTGAGCAGAAATGACTTGTTTCTGATTGATCGAACATTCAACAAAGCCATCTTGAGTGGAGCAGATCTACCACCAGGAACAAAGACAGAGGTACGCGCCAGCGGCCTCAAGTGCTCGTCACACACACCGCGACCAGCCGAATAAACTCTCCGGGGCAGAAGAAACGGACCGCTATAGACGCTCGGAACCAAGGGGCGAAGACACGGCACTCTGGAAACAGCACAGCACTGCTCCAAGCTCCAGAGTCTCCTGAGATGCACCTGTCTCCCAGCCCTTTTTCCTCTCCTTCTCCTCCGCTTTTTAGTATGTCTCTCAAGACCCTCTCTTTCCCGCATGCAGACGGCCGATGCAGGTGGACAGCGGTACAGGGTTGATTCGACCAAGCCACTCCAGGTACAAAAGCCACCACACTTGGTCACAGATGAACGAATTAAAATCAACGTTTGGCGATCATACGCCCACACGGCAGACACATCATAGGAGGACAAACTTAATAACAACAACGCACATAAAATAAATAAAACAAAACGAAAAGATCCTCCAGCCACAGCGGCAATGCCAAACACAGGCGCCATCTTGGAAAAGTTTATCTCAGGTCAGTGATATCACAAATTCTGACAACAATGATGTCATTCATTCAGCTTAAATAATTGTATTTCAACTGATTATGCCATATTACTTTGGAAAATGTAAATGTTTCCTGTTACTAATTTACTTGAATTTATAGGTTTTTTTTAAATAACTTAAAGTAACTTTTAAGTATTGCATAGTGATTGCTTTGTTCTACACTGTATACAACTAATATTATGATGTATTGTGATGTTGTATTTTTCTATGTACCCCAATTTTAGATAAAGAATATATATAAGTTTACTATGGATGTTCATTATTTAATATAATAGCATCATAATTATGCAATTGTTATTTTACAATGATGATGACAAGTTTGATTTGATGTAATTATTCAAAAGTTGCCTTTTTCAACATGTATACGTATAAATAATAGGACACTTTTTAATGATAAAACAAATTATCACTTTATTTAGTTATATAGAATAGAACATTAAGTAAGAATATAAATATTAATAAAGAATATAAAAAAAAGCTTTTTAAAGTAAAGTAAACCTTTTAAATATACATTGTGAAGATATACACATGTAACACATTTCTTATGATAAAACAAACCTTCACCTTTTAGTTTACATGGAATCGATCATATTTGTAGGGATAATTTACCCAAAAATGAAAATTCTTTCATCATTTACTCACCCTCATGTTGTTCCAAACCTGTATTAGTTTCTTTCTTCTGTTGCACAAACAGTTGACAGAACCCATTGACTTACCTAGTAGGAAAAAATACTATGGAAGTCAATGGGTGCCGTCAACTGTTTGTTCAACAGAAGAAATACCCTCATGTTGTTCCAGACCTGTACACTAAAAAAAAAAAAAAAAAAGATTTATTCATTGGATGAACTCAATTAAGTTGTGGGCAGGATTTCCATCCAATAAATATATGTAGCCCCAACTCAAACTGAGTACATCCATTCAACAGAATGTAAATCAGTTACCCTAACTCATTTGTATCAAATAGATGCAAAAGAATATAAACGAGTGAGGCTAACTTATTTTTTCATCAAATACTTACAACAGTATGTAATTGACTTAGCTTTACTAACTTTTATCAAATGAGCTGAAATAAAATAACTACATTAAATAAATGAAATTGATTTACATTTGACCAACTCAAACTTACATAATTATTGGAAAGGAAATTATTATCATCAATTAAATATATATATCATTTTTTATTTGATTCCACATTAACATACACATGAGACAAACCTGGTTGATGCTTTTTTTTATTGAAATACATTTACATTTGAACTTCATTTACTTAGAGCCCCTCCACTCAAAAATGTGTTTTTTCCTGTTGGATGTTTGAGTTTCACTGTGCTGAATGATGTAAAATAGAAGTAGGAGTGTCCAGCAATAACATTTAGAAGTGTTCATATTCATAAATTCTGGAAATTCTAATGAGGTAGGAATAAATTCCCCTTTTAAGGATTTACATGTGTGACACTGCCACATTAGTTAAGGTATCATTACTTAGACTAATCCAGAGTTTAAGTATTTAATTGATTACATATAGGTCTGTGGGTTTCATATAATATTGGAGGTATATGTATATGTATTTATGTATATGCATTTATCATGTTTATTTTCACTGTGTGTGATTGTATAAAATGGGTGTTGTATGAGGGTACTGGTCAGCTGATACACCTGTTATCTTCGATTACCGCGCACCCAAAATTGGTATATGACTAGGGACGGGCTGAAGAAAAGGAAGGGGTATGCGACCGGAAATGGCGGCCGTACAGAGTGTGTCATTCGACTCGTGAAAGAAAACTGTTTTCTTTTGGGTAGTAAAAGAAAAGAAAGGTTTGACTGGAAAAACGAACTGAATATGATGTAAACATTGTTTGTAGTGGGCGAGGAGTTGAGCGCGTTGCCAGTTTGAGGACGCGTCAAGTGAACTTTCCCAGACAGCTGGCTGGATTTCATTCATCGGAGTTATTGAGACTTTTTTTTTCTGTGGACTAATCTTCGTTGCTACGTCAGGGGAACATTGACTGGCATCGGCCTTGGGATTATATGCTCTTTCGCGATCATCATGGGAAAGGACAAAGGAACTGTCGTTTAGTTTGGACGTTTAGGTGAATTTCGGGACTAAAGGAAAGGACATTGAACTGTTGCGGGTTTGGATGAGTCATTTACTGTGTGAACATATAAAAGCACGATGTGTTAACAAAAAGTATTGTGGACCATGATAAGACTAGCAAAAGGAAAAAATAATAATCACAAAATATTCTGAGCGATTATAAACAGCGAGGAAGTCATTTTAATATAACAACGTGAATGTCACTTGCAACATAAAAGAAGACAGCACGTTGACCTGCTTTTAGATCAATTTCAATCCATCTCGAGTCATGAAGTCAAATAAGTAGGAATGGCACCCTCGCCCTCTGGGCAAACTTTCTGGGTGTAAAAACTTGTCCCTCCCTTAAGAGAGTCACAGTTACTCCCGCCGTTTACCCGACTCGGGGAACCAGGACTTTGGGCGTGTGGGAACACCGCAGTCCACCCTCCTAACGCGTCAAATGAACCAGGGACCCGGCCGTGGACTCCCACCACGCCACCCCCTCTGCCCGACTCGGAGAACCAGAGCTGCTTGCACAGCCCCGGCCTCCACCCTCATCCGAGCACCGGCTGAACCCGGGGGTCCCACACTTAAGCCCAGTCATTACTGTCCCAGTCACCCCTCACCTACAGAGAACCGGGCCACTGGTAACCCAAAATCGACTTTGGTTTTGGCCGGGCTGTTCGCTTCTCCGGTTCATCCCGACTCGGGGACCCAGGACCCCGGGCATGGGGGTGTACCACGGTCCACCCTCTGCCCGCCTCAGGGAACCAGGGGCCCGGCCGTGGACCCCCACAACGCCACCTCCTCTGCCCGACTCTGAGAACCAGAGCTCCCGCAAAGATCCGGCCTCCACCCTCACCCGCGGCCTCCACCACGCCACTGGTACCCTGGAATCGACTCCAGCCGAGGTACTCAGGGAACCAGGACTTTGGGCAACAGAGGCGCACCGCATCACCCCCCTCTGCCCGCCTCAGGACACCACCTCTTCGATCAGAGGGCCTGCCCTCCGCCACAGCTACTCTCCCACTGGTTCACCCCACGGACTTTGCCCCCACACCCCCCAATCAGGGGGAGGGCCGGCCCAATTCGGGGGGGGGGCCGACCCGGAGGCCGACAAAAACTTGGATCGAGGGCTTACTTTCAATGGATCACAGCGATGGAGCTGCTCTGCCACGCACGAAACCCCAACCCAGAATCAGGTCGTCTACGAGTCATTTAGCACCAGGTTCTCCACAAACTTAAGGTGCGATAAGGGGGAGAGGGGCGACGCTCTTTCGGCCGCCCCCCGGTTCTGGTCACGGACGGCCTTCCGAGCTGGCCGGCTATCCGGGGCCAATCGAAGTCCCGCGGCGCTGCGTTATCGTTCCCTTTAGACGGGAAGCATTCAGAGGCGTCTGACTTAAGGGCGTTCAGTCATAATCCAGCAGATGGTAGCTTAGAATCAGGCCCCCCGCAACCAGGGGTGCCTGTTTTCTTATCCATTACCTTGTCCGAGTTGGGCGTTTGTTCACTTTTTGACAAAACCCAGAAGGTCCAAATTAGAACCATATTTGCACAGGAGCTCCATTCAATTGTGCCCAAGTCTGAGGCACTCTCCCTGGGTGCCGGCCAGGGAAGCTGGTTGTTGTGGGAATCTCGTTCGACCGCACATTTTACAGACACTGTCCATTTTTGCTCCAACAGGAGCTCCGTCATTGCCGACGGATTCAAAAGTGCCCGACACCAAGGCACTCTCCCTGGTTGCCAGCCAGGAAGTCGAGACTTCGTGGGAATCTAGTTGGACCGCACCATTTCAGAGAAGGACCTTCCTCCACCGCTTTTCCTCCAGGGGTGTTCCTCTAGGCGGGAGGTGTTCAGAGGCGTCTGACTTAGAGGCGTTCAGTCATAATCCCGCAGATGGAAGCTTCAAATCGGGCCCCAGGCAACCAGGGGCAACTGTTTTCTTGTCCAGTACCTTGTCCGAGCTGGGTGTTTGTTCACCGTTCGTCAAAACACAGAAGGTCCAAATTAGAACCATATTTGCTCCAATAGGAGCTTCGTTCAACTGTGCCCAAGTCTGAGGCA